>CAUYRT010096928.1:0-83341 GCA_963574885.1 Lepilemur ruficaudatus
TGAGACCAAGTCTCTACAAAAAATAGAAAATTGGCTGGGTGTAGTGGTGCATGCCTGAAGTCCCAGCTACTTGGGAGGCTGAGGCAGGAGGATTGCTTGAGCCCAGGAGTGTGAGGTTGCTGTGAGCCATGTTGACACCACAACACACTAGCCCGGGCAACAGGGTGAGACTCTGTCTCAAAAAAACAAAACAAAACAAAACAAATATATATATATATATATATATATATATATATATGGTAAACAAAATAGTGAAAAGTCCTAAAGAACCAGTAATACTGCAGGAAATAGGGGCAGGAAGTATCTGATTAATGCAAGGTTGAAATTTTTAAAAGGGAGCAGGGAAGAGAAAAGGGGAATTGGAATTGTTTTTCTTATTCTCTCTTCTGAGAGAGGCAGAAGAAGACAAGCTGCTGGCCAGGGCAGCCTATGGCCAGTGGCCAAGAGCAGCCTCTCCTTCGTTCCGTGGCTGGAAGTCTTTACAATACAAATTCACGGCCGGGATGAAGCAGCTGCAAAGTCTGCCAAGATCAAGGAAACTGTCTTTCTTTAGCAGGTGAACCAAGCAAATGGAAACACAGATTGGAGAGAGAATTATAGCAAGAGTTAAGTAAGGAGAGTCACAAGTAGTCTGAACATGTTTAAAAACAAATATGTTTTACAACCAGTGGAATCTTAGTGTCTTATACTCTCTGCAATCTGTGTTTCCATTTGCTTAGTTCACTTGCTAAAGAACGAATGTGTCCTTGATCTTGGCTTCAATAGCTCCAGTGCTGAGCAGTAAGAGATCTATCTATAAAGCCTGTGAGCCTCCTTGTAAACCAGGAAAAAATACATGAATTTATCCAGGCCCTTCCTGTGAACATTAGGCTGTGGAGCCTCCTTTGCTAAAGACAGTCCACCCCTTGGCTTCTTGGTTCCAGACACTCGGGCTGGTGCCATTGGGTCATGGGGCCATGTTTCGGGGTGCTCCTTTTCAGGTCCACGTTTGGGGGCTGAGGACTCCATTGCCACCAAATCCTCTTCCTTCTCTTGGTTGGAAGCCACCAACTTCTTCATCAGCATGAGCTTCCAGAGATTTGAGGCAGATGTGTGGTGACATAAGAGCCACAAGTGGCCAGATTTGGTTTTCTGGATACTGGTTGTCGCTTGTCCTCACTTCTGACTGTTTTCTGAAAGGTAACGACTAGCTGAGGCATAAATGCGTTCTTTTTAGCTCAAGAAACACTCAGATTTCTCCACAGAACCCTTTCCCAAGTCGTAGTCTGAGAATCAGTGAAATCTGAATATACCGAGCTTATTAAAAATGAAGATTCCTGGGTCCTAAACAGACTTACCAAAGCAAAACCCTCTGGGATGGGAGCCGGAGAGTCCAGACCTTAACCAGCCCCCAGGGTAACCTTGGCCATAACAGAGGTTGAGAATCTGTATGCCCTGGTGTTTCAAAGCTCCCCCCAAGAGTCATGAACACCTAATTGTTTTGTGTTCCCTGTTATCCCTCTAAATCCTCCAGGAAATGCTTCCCTTACAGAGAGGGGAGTCATTTTTCTATGTGACCTTACCACACTGATCATTGCTGCTTGGTCCAGAAGTGGGCACCCAACCAGGCTGGACCAATCAGATTCTTTGCTTGGGATTTCTACAGTGGAAGCAAGAAAGGGAGGCCAAGTATCTCTGGTGAAATGACTCACCAAGCAAAATCCAAGACAGGAGACAGCGTGAGAAAGTCCAGGGGCCCAGATGTATTTCTGTCCCTCCTGTGGTTTGGTTGTTCAGTCCAGCCAGTCTTCACCAACTTCTTTGGATTCTGAGAACCAGTAAAGCCCTCCTTGTACCTAAGCCCCTTAGAATGGAGTGGAAATTGCAACAGGCAAACTTCATGCCATTTTCCACAAGTCCAAATGGGTGATCTCAAACCCTTATTCTTCCCTTTACTTCTCACTTTTCAAATCAGAGCTGGAAGAAAATTCAGAAGTCATTGATTCCCAGGGTTGTCACACAATGCTCCACGAAGTTCTAAGCCTCCCTGAAGATTCTTAGGAATGAGCAAGCTCTCCAGTGTTGGGTTCCTAGCCACCTCCTACTAGCTGTACCTTCTAATCTGTTAAGATATTGAGTTTCCAGATACAATTTTGTTTGGGGGAAAAAAAAAGATTTCTCTTTCAAGGTCAAAAACAGCAACACCAACTTAGCCCTTCTCCCACTATACAGTCGGGAAAACTGATGGACAACCACTTGCTAAAGGTCAAATAGCCAGTTCTAAGATTAAAACCCTTACGGAAACCCATTATACCTCCTAGACTTGGTCAACAGAAACCTTTTCCTTTCATATACTTTGAAAAGTATGACTTTTTTAAAAAAAACAAACATCAGCATGAGTTTCACCTGGGAACTTGTTATCTGTAAGAGCAGTTATTTTTAACTAGGGTGGTTGCCTGTCCCAGTCATCCATGTCCCTGTGTTACCATCCATGCCCAGCCAGACTTTAGTCACTCCAAACTGCTGCGACTGGGCACACAGTAGACTGTCCATAAACTTGTTGAATCAAGGAATGTAAGTCTCCCTTTTCAAACACTCTTTATTCTATGAGTTAAAGTGCACTTTTCTGTCTGTCCCTCCAGTAACAACACAAAAATACAGTTTCCTCATTCAGGTGGGGGTTGGAGGTCGTGGGGCAAGGCTGATTTTGGGCTCCATCTGCCGCTCTCAGGGCAAGGTTGGCTGCCCTCCCTGCCCATCTTGAGAGCAAGAGCAGGTGTGAAAATCAAACACAGGATTTCAGAACTATAAACTGTTTATTTGTGCGCCAAGAAAACCTATTCATCGCCGAAGCAGCCACTCAGTCCCACGGTTCCTTCCTTCCGAACGGGTGTTGGGAATTTATATTTTTTTCTTGGTGGCAGCATGAGTCCTGTGTGGGTGGTGGGGTTTAAGCTGGGCTGCGGGCCAGAGCCCAGGAGAAAAGACCAGCCAGGGTGGGGCTACTGCCTGCTGCCATTAATTTTTAGCGAGTGAGCACTGGAATTTCACCTAGTTTATGCCTGACAGCCACCTCCTGGGGCCAGAACGAGGCTTGCAGGGCAAGAAGCATCACATCGGAAGAATCCAAAGTGGGGGTGTCTGCTGGAAGGGGGGTGGTTGCCTTGCTGAGATTGCAGCTGGTGCCCCTGAAATCCCAGAAGAATCGTCCTGGAATTCGCCTCCTGTCGGGTGCTGGGAAGGAAGAAAGAGCAGGGACTGTATGCATTGGGGCTCCTGGAGCCCCGACTTCTGGGAAAGTGCAGCACAGAACAGTCGTACGGTGCGAAGGCCAAGAATGGACCCTGAGTCACAGACCCGGCTTGGTGACTCCACCACTCACTTATTGTCTGACTATGGGCAAGTCGTGGCCCACCTCTGGGCTTCTGGGTTCTCATCTGTAAAATGGGACAATAGCAGTACTGACCTCCTAGGACGACTTGTGAGCATGAAATGAGAACATTCACACAGGCCTCTCGGAAGAGCTCCTAGCACATGGCAAATGCTCGGCAGACGGAAGTTATTGTCAGTCTAATCATAATTATGATGTAGGTTCGGGCTCCGGAGCAGCTGCCTGCACGTCAAGGGCTGAGCGGGGCTCCCCAAACCCTCCGCACATCCTTCCACCTCCTGTCCCCATCTGTCAGGGCGGGTCTGCTCACCCGACGCTCCTGCAAGGCAGGAGCAGATGCCGCCTGGGAGGGGAGAGGTATCTGGTTTGTTCTACGACTTCCCAGCCTGAGCAAGTCTCTCCACCTTTCCGAAGCTCCATTTTTTCACCACAAAACAGGGACAATAATCCCCATCTTTCAGATCTCTTGTGAGCATTACTAAGGTTAGTGAATATAAATTGTCACATGGCACCCAGCATTAAACAGCCAATGTAATGACTACCATGGTAACTGTTGCCATTGACCATGGATGTTTGACAGGGAAAAAAAATCCCAATTTCTGTCTGAAAGAAAGGCCTTGGCCATGAACGTCTGCCTGGGGAAGGTCACACTAAGCAGGCTTCTAACCCTGATAGGACAGGTTACTCGGGCTTTTCATATTCAAAATCTCATTCTATCCTCACTAAAGTCTCACTAAGGAGGAAGATTACTGATAGTGACCCCCACTTCCCACATGAGATAAGGAGACTCACTCAGCCCATTGCTGTGGGATCCCACAGCCTGGCGAGGTCAGGCTCCGGACCTGTCTCAATTCTTGGAGCCCCATGATCCTCCCACCACCCCGGCGGATCTCAACCAGGGGTGATTTTGCCCCAGGGAACATCTGGCAATGCTTGGGGACTTTATTCGGTCATCATCCTGAGGCAGGAGTGCTACTGGCCAGCGAGTGGGTAGGGGCCAGGGATGCTGCTGAACATCCTGCCATGTGCAGGACAGCTCCCCAGCAAAGACTTCTCCTCCAAGAAATGTCAATGGCGTCACGGCTGATTAAGCTTGACCTTCCCTGTAGCTGCTTCAGGCGAGGTTTCCTGACCAACAGAGAGCCCTGGGAGCCAGACAGGAGCCAGGGAGACGGGGCGCAGGGGCAGTACCAGTACACATTTGCCTTCCCGAGCTGAGCTCAGAGACTGGCGTCTGATTGACCAGCTCTATTCTGAACAGTGTTTTTTAAAAAATGTGTTACTTGTTGCAATAGTCGTTAGTTCTTCTCATGAAAAATTTCCAGTTCTTTTTGACACATGGCAAGGCTGCCGTTCCCTGACCCCGCGAAGTTAGGGGTGGCCAAGTGGTGTGCTTTGGCCAATGAAATGTGAGCAAAAGGAAGATGCCTTAAGAGCCAGTGAATGAGTCACCATGTTCCTATTGCTCTGCCTTGGACAACAGAGGGAAATGGGGAGAGAGAGGGAGAGAGAGTAACGCTATCCCCACCCTGGGTCCCTGAGTGATGACGAACCCCAGCAGAGCCCCCAGCTGAAGACATATGCTGTGAACAAAAAATAAACTTTCATTGTTTCAAGCCACTACTAGTGGGGCCTTCCCTGTTGCCAAAGCATCGTGGCAGGATAGTTCACCTATCCCGAACAATACTGTGGCCAACCTTTGAAAATAGGGAGGTTTCATATAAAAAACTGGATTTACCAATTCTCTGCTTAAATGAGAAATTCTGGGAACTCTGAGTTTTCAGTCTGCAAGGCAGGAGGAGGGACGCCTGCTTTTTGGTTGGTCGTGGTGGCCACATGGTCTGCTTCACATGTCTATATGATTTGCTTGGCTACTGGGGTATCTGGGATTATGAGGCCTGCAAATAATGTTGTCTTGAGTCAGATCTGCCAAATTAGGGACCTAAAACCCTAACGAGCCTACTCAGATGAGGGCAGGGAACCCACGCCCTCCCCTCACCTGGGCTGGGAGAATGGAACCAGTGAGGAGAATTGGAGGAGGTCTCACCACGTGGGGTGACTGCTCCCGGCTACTAGGGAGGAGATCGCACCGCATATGTTCTACAAATGGGGGTGGCTTGCCACACTATTTGAGAGGCACTGCTTCACACCATTTATTTCCTCATTCATTGATTTGCTCATCCATTCCACTCACTCATTAACTTATCCATTCATTCATTTACCTGTGTATTCATTTATTTGTGCATTTCATCTATTCATTCACATACCTGCTTATTAATTCCTTCATTTATTCATCTAAGGATATCCACTAAAGGCCTACCGCGTGCCAGGTTTTTGCTCAGTCTCCTCCGCAGGTGCAGGGTGTAGCTACTCAGCACTGCAATCTGCCTGCTTATGGGCATGGCTACTGCCTCCAAAGACGGCTCCGACAGCTGCTCCCATTTCTGCAGGCACATGCTGCTCCCAATAACAAAAGGTGAAGTCTGTTTTCTTTCCCCTTGAATCTGGTGCATCTGAGCTGGCCTAGTGACTTGCTTTGACCCATGGAGTGACCCAGAGGTGATGCTGTTCCAATCTGGGCATCTTCCATTTTTGCTCTCTTAAAAAAAGCTAGTTTGACTTACCTGAGACTGGATTCTCCAGCTCCATATGACCTGCCCTAGATGACACCATGTGGGGCAGGAATGGGCTATCTAGCTGAATCCAGTAAGACTGCAGAATCCTAAAAGAGTAAATGGTTGTCATTGTTTTAAGTGACTCTGTTTCAGAATGGTTTGTTACGTAAAAAAAGATAACTGAAACAGTGTGAATCTGACTGAGGAGGTCTCCAGGAAAAATGTTAAAAGTGCCAATGCCTTCTTAGAGCTGTTAATGATGAAGTACAGGAAAAGAGACCTAAAGAAAGGAGCTAATAAGTTTTTGAGCAGAATTTAGAGAAAATATAGCAGGAGAAGAGATTCTTCAGTGGAAAAAAATATTCTCAAAGTACGGAATGGCTTTAGGATACAAATCAGATCAAAGCTATATGACCTTTGTTAAGAACTCAAAAAGACTTAAAGCTATTTAAACCTAGTAAACCCTCTGAATTATGGAAAACTAAAAATTGTAAAGATATTGTCCTAATGCATGTCTCAGAAAAAATTATGGGCATAGCTTTTGGGGCATGAAATAAATACCATCAAGATTCATAGATAAGCGCAAAATTTTTAAGAGAGTTATATTGGTGAAGGCACCACCTGCTTGGATCCTAAAGGGACACGAATGATTCAAAATGAAAAGTGGCCTCTGGGCCTCGAACTTTTAATAAGCAGAGTTACTTAGCTACAAATATGAACCAATCTTAAGAAAAAGGAAGGACCTCTCAGAGGACAAAGCCGAGAGCTCAGAGAGCTGATGTGAAAGTTGGGAAGAAAATGGAATTAGAAACCCTCTTCTAGGGAGAAGAACTGGGTCATGACCAAGTAATATTCCATGGACCCCGGGGGAGTGGGGCTCTGGTGACATGTGCCCAGATGGATTTCAGAATTGCTGTGGAGCAGTGAGTGTTATGTGCTTTGCATTCTCTTCCTTTTTGAAAGGAAATATCTATTACAGCTACTCTATGTTTTACCACTGTGTGTCGGATGTAGGGCTGCAGACAACCTGTCCTTTTACTTTACAGCTTTCTGAAGGACTTCTCCTGAAGAGCCTCATCTGAATCTGGCCCTGAGTTAAGTGACCATGTATTGGACTCCTGACTGATGTTACAATGGCACATGACTTGTATGTGAGAAGGGGAAGTATCTTGCCTGCAGGACGGATGTGACTGTGGTGACTGTCAGGAGGACTGTGGCAGATGGTTGTGAAGATGGCTGCAAAAACCCCTCTGACCCTCAATGCCCCTTTGTAACGTGAGTTTGCCACCTTTGCCATCAAGAGATGGAAACTATGTCACCTTCCCCTGAATCTGGATGGCCTTGTGACTCCCTTTGACCATTTGCCCATGGCAGAAGTGATGTTCAACTTCTGAGATCAGGCCTTCAGCAACTGTGCACCGTATGTTTCTCCTTCTGGAACACTCTAACCACCATGGAAAGAAGCTCAGTCTAGATTAGTCAATGTTAGGAGGCCACATGGAGAGAGAAGTCATATGTAGGAGAACCAAGGTGCCCTATATGACAGCTGGCACCAAGATCCCATGAATGAGGCCATTTTGGATGCTCCAGCCCCAGTCAAGCCATTCGGCCAACTCCACGTGAAGCACAGATGAGCTCTCCCTGCTGAGCTGAGACTTGCCCGAATTGCCAACCCACAGGATCACAAGTAATAAAAGCTTGTTGCTTTAAACCCCTAAGTTTTTGGGTGATTTGTTACACAGCAATAGATAACCAAAACAGGGGGTTTGTTAGGCACTTTCTTGGCTTAAACCGATGCAATTGCTTCTAGTTCACTCCAAATCAAAGCCGAGCCGTCAGAAACGACATCTCAGAGCCCCACACCTCATCTGTAGCCTCGCTTCCCGACAGGCCTGGAAACAGCTCCCAACATGTGCGCTAGGAAGCTCACCAGGGAGCCAGATGCTGCTACTGAGAACGCTTTCTTTGCCAAGTTGACATCTTATTTCTTTAACTTCCAAGGAAAAACGAGGAGTGAAGAATGAGAGAGGAAGAAATGACACTGGCACTCTCTTATTTCCAAAGTCCAAGGGGGACTTCTTGTATTGTGCTAATTTTTCTTTTTAGCTACCATTTACTGACCAACTGTTACGTTCCAGGCATATTACTCACATATCTGTTTGGGGAAGGTTCTCTTGAAATCCCCAGTTTGCAGATGACAAATGGAGACTTTAGAAATTATGTGACTTAGTTGAAGTCACTCAAGTAGGAATTGGGAAACCTGGGACAAGAAACCAGCGATTCTGGCTTCAGAAGCATTAACCTCTGTGTTGTGTCCTGCCACCCTTCAGAATGTGGTATCTGTGCTTGTCCTTGTCACATAGAAATATGATTTGCATATGGGGTGCCTCCATATTTGAAAAGCCAAATGACAGCACAATGTGGCTTGGGATGGTCCTGAACCTGGGCTGCGTGACGTGCAGTGAAGCAGCGTGACAGCAGGAAGTAAGAGCAGTGTTTTTCAATGGAGGAGGAAGGGCAAGATTTATTAGGGACTTAATTTGTGCTTGGCACTGTGCTAGGAAGTAGGTGTGCTTGTTCTATTTTACAGATGAGGAATCTGAGGCTTGAAGAAGCTTAGTAACTCACTCAAGATGATTTTTGAAGCTCAGTACTCACCCAAGATCAGCTCTGTGCCAATGAATGGCAGAGAAGAAGCCCCAGCCCAGGCTTTTCCAGGGCCAAAGTCCACTCCTTTTGCATGGAGTGAGGCTGGTTATTGGAGGAATGGTGCAGCAGAACACCAGCTCCATGACCAATTGGACTTGGGTATCTGTGCGCATGGGCAAAAATACTTCTCCTTTGTCCTCATTCCCATAAGGTTGGCCCTCAGTGCTCTGAGCAGCTGTGTCTGACCCACCAGCATTTTGAATCAGCAGATAAAGTTGCTACGGATATGTAAACTAGCTCAAAGAAAATGAAAGGCCTATAATCTTAGAGAATTGAATCACCTGGAAGAGTGTGCTAGACAGGAAACCCGGTGACCTTTCTTTGTCTGTTTCAATTCCTTCATTTATTCATTCCTTTGAGACTATTTACTAAACACGTACCTCATTCTAGTGTGACTCTAGTTATTGAAGACACATCAGGGGACAATGCAAAATTCCTACCCTCGTGAGATCTACATCCTAGAAGAGGAGACAGACCATATGATGTTTTCTTCTAAACAAATCTCTTTTTTGTCAAATTGCAAACAAGCCCAAGATTGTTTGGAGAAGCAGAAAAATGGCAAATTCCCCATCAGCCTCCATTCTCCATTTACTAAAATCTAAATAAACTAATCTGGGATGAATGAAATCTTGATGTACAATGATTTTTATCCACCCCCCATGCCCCATCAGGAGGTCAGGGGTGGCTAAAGAGTGTTTGGAGTGACCTAACTCAGAAGCCCTCTGCCCCCACCCCCTCTTTCTAGCGGACCACAGGAATCCTCACTCAGAGCTTCCCTCTACAGCTGAGCTTCAAAGTGTCTCTTAAAAAGGAGCCAGGAAAGCTCTGAGACATACTTTTCCCCTTACTGATAGCAATTAATGTGCCGCAAGTCGTTGCCAAAATAAGTTGCTTATTTTAAAGGAACTCAAAGGGGCTATTTCATTTTCTAGGCCCATTCATTAAGATGTTGATTCACCCTTTGCAGAAGCAATTGGAACCGTGTTTAGGAGGATGACCACTGTTCCAACTTTAGCTTAGTTCCTTGGACTTTGAGGTTATTCACTGCTTCGTCATTCGCCATTTGGGGAGAGTGAGAGAGCGTCTTATTTTGATATTCAATTCCGAGGCAGTGGTTGGGAGGGAAGGTAATAAAATTACTAGTTAGAATTAGTGTCATTAGCAAGAGTTTTCAAGAGGTCACTGAAGTGTCATCAACCCTCACAGATGACAATTCCAAAAAGAAAAAGAAAAAATAGTAGTTACAAAAGGGAAAATACCAATTGTTGTCTTGTCAAACAAAAAACGAACCACTGTGTTTTGCGTGAACACCCAGTGGCTTCCACCAATTTTGCAAAGCATGTTTCCCTTTGGGCGGGGATTGTCAAGTCTTCCCTTCTTTTACATCCTTCCATTGACATACCGGCGGCCCCAGGGGAGGAGAAATCCACCCAGATATTTATAGCTCTAAAAGTTCATTTGCGTCATTTGCGTCCAAGACGGGTCATTATTCTAGGCTCAAACCACATCCTGCAAAATGAAAACAACAAGGAGACCTTTGACCAAAAACTGGGGAGGAGCTGGGAGAAGGAACAAGGGCTGGAAAACTGTTAAGGTGTTAAAAGACACAGCCAACGTTTCAGGAGTTTTGAGAAACAAACTCTCCCTGCAGTGCAATGTAATTACAACCTTTTCTTGGCTAAGTGTAGTACCCGAGAGATTACTATAAGTAACTTATAATAGAATTTTTATTAGCGGTAGTAATTTTTTATGATAATTAGAGTAATCTGCAGCCCATAAAACCGGAAGATATATAGTTATATCTTTTGTACAGGAAAAGTGTTTCTTCCAACTATGGAAACACCGTAAATGGTCAATGCAGCTTTATGGGCAGTGTTGGCTTTTATGCCGAGCGGTTTGGCGCGTCCCTTTCCTTATTAACGCTCTTCATTACGTTGGCAGTAAACATTTGATGACAAATTCAAACTGTGCTCAACCGGATCACGAGGCAGCAGAAGTACCTCCAAATGCCTGTGAGCCCAATGTCCTCCCCCTCTTCTGTTCTCTCCTTTGTCCAGAAGTTTCTCAAAGGCAAGGTCATTTATTAACAAGCCCCCAGTCCCACCCCAAGCTCAGCCCTCTCAGCATCTGCGTTTTGGGTCTGTCCTAGAACTGCTATAGAACGATCCGACGAGGCCGTAATTTCAAAGAACTAATTCAAAGAGATGGCCTGAGTCTGCCCAGAGGAGTACTGAGAAAGACCTGGAAAGAAGGCTCATGTCTGCACCAGCTGTGCACTAGTCAATGGATGTTACGCGAGGTGCTGTAACAAATAAACCCCGCATTTTAATGGCTTAACAACACAACAGATGTCTATGTTTTGCTTACCTATTAGTCAAGTGCATCAAAGCTGGTCAGAGGGTATCTTTCTTCCAAGTGAGGATTTGGAGATCCAGGATCCTTCTATCTTATAACTCCGCCATCCCCTGGGGCTTCATAACAATCTACACCCATTTGCCAAACGCAGGAAGACAGAAGGAAGAAGGTACCCGTTCATTTGAACCCTCAGCATCCCAGAGTGATGCATTTAATTGGTGAGAACCAGTTGCAAGGGGGCCTAGGAAACCGAGTCCTGGGCATGGCAGCTGCCCTGCTTCATTAACTGCACTCCATGGAAGAGGGAACAGGAATGTGCTTGGGAAGCCAGCTCGTCTCCGCCTCCCCGGACAAGACACAATCTGTATCTATAGTCTACATGGAAAGAGGCATGAGGATGCCAAGCTCTTTGCAGAAACAGTGCATATGAGTATAAAGTTAAAGAACCAAGTTCTGAAGTCACACCATCTGTATCCAAAGCCAGCCTTCCACATTACTACCACCACATTTTTCAGGTTAGTTTGTCTCTCTGGCCTCAATATGTGAATGGAAAGAGCTAATATGAATTGAATGCATAGCGTCTACTATACGCTGTTCTAAGCGCCATGTAAATGCTATTTCTGTTAATGCTCACTGCAACCTAGGAGGAAGGTGCTATCACTATCTGAGTCATGCAAGGGTTGAAGCTGAGGTGCAGAGAGGTGAGGCCCGTTGCCTGTGATCTCACAGGGTATAGTGGAATCAGGGCTCAATCCTCGACCTCTTAGGTACCAATCACACAGCCCTCTATAGAGCTGTTGTGAAGATTAGATGAAGCAGTAAATAGAAAAAGGCCTTGACAACTAGTAAGCGTTTAATATTCTTACCTAATTATTTATTTATGCCACCGAATATCTTTTCTACCAGCTTATTACAATACCCAAAATATACACAGCTAGAATCTTGGTTTTGGGTTAAGGTAGCATTTTTCAAAGGTTTTTCTGCCCAAGTGTATCCTCAAAGGATACTCTTCAAAAACAGGGGCTTTATGGTCAAATAAATGTGAGAATATTGAACACCCTGTCTCAGAGATTCATAGGTGTATTAGCCTGTCAAAGGCTCTGGTGAGTTCTGCAATAAAGACACCTGCTTACCTTGGTTTAACCTGCAATCCTCAAATTTATTTGCTTTTGCAACGTGTCCTGACATTAAAGCAAGAAAAATCTTGATGGGTTAATTGACCGGAAGTCAACTAATTAGAATTCTCAATTAACCAGAAACGTGTCCCTTTACAACTCACTCTAGAACAAAAAAGATAAATGACAAATTAACACACCGATAACAGTAAGTTTAAAACAGTAGCAACAAATGGGAAAATGTTTTCCACAAAAATGACAAAGATATTATCCTTAATGAATTAACTGGTCATAAAAATCAATTAAAAATGCCGAGTGTTAATAGAAAATGTAGGCAAAGGATAGGCATAGATTAGGTGCAGAAAATGCAGTGGCTGATAAACATAAAAGCTCTTACTAGTAATCACAGAAATGCAAACTCAATGATAAGACCCAGTTTTCTAAGTGGCAAATGAATATAATTAAATACCTTCCATTTTGGTTACGGTTCCAAACATAAAAATATTTATGCCCATTGACCTGGTCTTGCCACTTCTAGGAGAGCATCCTAAAAATATTAAAGAGGCAAATAAAGATTCATGTACAAATGTATCTCTTGCAATACTATCTATAATATTGGAAGGCAAAAAGAAGCTCAGCCCAATTGTAGGAAAAAAGTTGGGAATATCACAGTTATTCATGATGGAATATTAGGGTGAGTCTAAAATGGTATTTTCAAAGCAGTGTTAATAACATAGGCAAATCCTCATGACATAATTAATGATAAGACAAACTTCAGGATGTAAAACTCTATTTACAGTATTGACTCAATTATATAAATATTCCAGTGGCACAGAGGAAGAAGAAAGGGAGGAAGGCGGCCAAAGCCCATGTAACCAAAAATGTTACCAGTGGCTGTTTTAGATTGTAAAATGATAGTATATTTTGCTCTGTAATTTTTGCTTTTCTATGTTTTCCAGCATTTCTACAATGAATTACGAATGATTTTTGTAATCAGCCAAATAAAGTAAAACAACAAACAAAAAAGTTAGAATAAAAAAATCAAAGGTGACGTTTTCTGGTGGCTGCTGATTCAGGCTGCCTCCTCTCCAGTTCAGGGGTCCAGCTTGCATCCTGAAGCCTGATGCTCATTCCAAACGGCAGCCCAGAAGCCCTGGGAGAGCCTCAGCCACCGAGAAAATATTCTGCTGAATTTACCACACTGAACCTCCCAAGGCAGGAACGTGCAAAACCGCATCTTGCAAAGATTTTCAGCATTGAGATTTGAAACCAAAAGATTTCTTGGCTACCCCTCATTGAACCAAAATATCACATTAACCAAAATAGCACATTAACAGAGAAATCTGGTCAGGTGAGGTTCTACTGTATAAACAGTTGTTTTAATTATCTGCTGTTTTGGCTGACTCCTAACTTAGCCTTTTTATTTTATTTTATTTTTTTAAATAACATGGATAACTAAGACCTGGTGACATAACTTCATTCTGGAACACTTCCCTTCATTCTCTCCTGTGGCCAAGGTTATTTTTTGTGTTCACCAAATCCCATATTTTTTCCTCTTGGGCACACGGTTGGACTACATTTTCCAGTTTCCTTTGTAGTTAGGGGCAGCCACTACTCAGTGCTGGCTGGAGGAAGGGGATCAGAAGTGAGGTACACCACTTCCATGCCTGGCTCATAAACACTCCTGCACTCCTGTGTGCTTGATTCCTCCACCTGCTGGATACATGAAGACAATCAGTAGAAGACTCCAAAGGCCTAAGGGATGGGAGCCGTTAGAAGGAAGGAGCCTGAATCCCTGAATGGCTGTATGGAGCAGAGTGAATGCGCACATGTGAACACTCACAGACACGCACAGCAGGCCCTTTGGGACCATGATGAATGAGAAATCATCGTGTTATATCGCTGAAGTTGAGGGCATTGCTGTAACAGTCAGCTTACCCTGACTAATATGTCACCTTACTACAAACCGACTCAATGCATTACTCTTCTGTAGCATGATGGCAGAGAAACATTTAAGACTAAGCTGAAGAGTTGGAGATAATCAAGTTTGGATTTAGACCCCAGTTTCACTGGTTTCTAGCTCCAGAGCCTTGAGCAAGTTCACTCTGTCTCTCTGAAGCTTAGTTACCTTTTCTGCAAACAGAGTATAAAAACAGTAACTATCCCACGGCATTACCATGAAGTTTAAATTAATGCATGTAATTGAGTGCTTAGTGTAGTTCCTGACATGGGTAGGCAATCAGCAAGGGGGAGCCTCTCTTTATTACATGAATAAGATCCAACATAGTAACTACTTCTCTCAAAGAAAAGCTAAACTTCACAGTCCAAAAGCGAAGACATAGGTCCCTGAAGTCAACCCCCCATCTAGACATGGCCCACAATTCCCCAGTCTCTAGAATTGTGCTCATCATCTCATCTCACTCACATCCTAAACCAAACTGTGTCTAAAAAACTAAAAGGAAGAAAATCAAGTAGAGGAGGTATCTGCAGAGGACCCTAAATAACCTTTGCTGTGTCTGCATGTGGCTCATGCCTGTCCTGTACCATCAGAATGAAAATCATGAAACAAAGAGCCTTTATTCATTTCTCCAGCGGAAACATTTCTTGCGCATCACCAGGCCACCCGGCACTGTGGTCGGTCCTAGGGTTGTATTAACGACAGTGGAGGAAGTGCATAGTCCAGTGGTTGAGACACAAAGGTAAAGGGACAAAAACACTGAGATTAAGAGCTACAACTAAGTTAGTAATGCAACAAACACTGAGCATGGGAGTGGCAGGCACTCTTCCAGGTGCTAAGGGTTCATCAGGGAGAAAACCAGGGAAAAAATGCCTATACTTATGAGGCTTACATTCCAGATAATGTACAGATAATTTAGCAAATAATAATAAACTCTATTTCATGCTAGATGGGGGTCAGACCTATTGAGAAACCCAAAGCCAGCAAGTGGAACAGGGGAGCGCTGGCATGGGATGGGGGTTGGCATTTTAGGGTGGCCGGGGAGGCCCTCGCTGAGGGGGTGACATTTACGCAGAGGCCTGAAGGAGGTAGAGGAAAGTGCCGTATTGTTATCCAAGGGAAGAGCGTTCCAAGCAGAGAGAACAACCAAGACAAAGTTTCCACGGCCAGTGCCTGCTTGGTGTGCTCAAGAGCAGCAAGAAGCCGGTGTGACCGGAGTGGAGCGAGCACCGTAGTTGTGGTTATTCAGTGTTGCTGGTCATGCCACACTTGGTGTTGCCCCTAGGGTATGTCTGCTTCTCTTCTCCAGCAAGAGGACCCAGGGCATGAATAGGCAGGAGATAGAGGAGTGTGATGAGTGTGGCTATGAAGCAGGCGGGAGCCAGGGATTCTCATGTCTGCCCCCATGATGACACGCACTATCTTTCCTATCTAATCCAGAGATAAGGAGATTGCTGCCCTGAAGCTCAGTGTCGGGAGCTCTTGCAATGTAAGTCGTGGCTCAAGGGACATAGCAGAATAAAACAGGAGAGAGAATCGTGATGTGGGTGACGTGGGTGAGCATTAAGAGGACACAGGGTAGGGGCCAGGCCCCAACAGCAGCACCCAGAGTTTCTTCTTGCCTCTGCCAACACCGCTTGCCAACGACCCATATCTTGGGAGACAGTGGCTAGGGCGTCATTGCTTCTGTGTATTCTATTAATACTTTGAAGCCAGAAAGCTTCTAGGGAAGGTGCCTGGTCCTTTCCATTGTTTCACTGATTCATAGATGCTCACAGCGCTTGGGTAAGGAGAGCATCATTCCGGACAATCGCAGCAGGCCCCTCGGGAGTCTGGAATCCTAGCATCCTGGGATGCTTTGCTTTGTACCCTCAGTTTTTCATACACATGGTTCACCATTCAAAGATGGTCAGAAATGAGCTTTTAAACAGGATTTTTAAAAATATGGACTTTATTCATTTTTTGACTAGGTAAAGCCTATACTTATTGTATGTATAAAAACCCAAAAGTCATACAGTGAAACCTCCCTGCTGTGCTGTCCGCCAGCCACCCAATCCCCTTGTTGGACCCAAGCAACGTCCTCAGTTTCTCATGTGTCCGTGGTCCAAAGACATCACGTTGCTCTATCTCCATCTCCCTCCCCACCCTTTAGTACAAATGATTGCAACTTGCTTTCTTCGCTTAACAATAAATCATCATAGAAAGAGTCTCCTCATTCTTCTTTTATGGCTGCATAGTATTCCATTGTGTTGGGAACCGTGATTTATTTAACCCGTCTCCCGCTGATGGATGTTTGGGTTTGAGCCAGTGTTCTGCTGTTACAAACAATGCGGTAATGAATAGCCCTGTGCACACGGCAGTGAGTCCATGTTCGAATGCATCTGTGGGATGGCTTCCTGGACGTGGAACTTCTCTGCCACAGGGTGTGCGCACTTGTCACTCTGACAGATGCTGCCAAAGTGCACTCATAGAGGTCATTTCTCGTCACCCTCCCACCGACGACATACGAGGGCGTCTCTTTCTTCACACTCCCTCACCCATGCAGCTTGTTTCCAAACTTGTTCATCCCTGTCAACCTAATAGGAGAAAGATGGAATTTGTTCAGTTTGATTTTTTGTTATTTGATTTACTCGATTATGAGGGAGGTTGTCCCCTTGGAGCGGACCAGTTCCCTCCAGATCCACACCCTGCTCTTTTCTGCCCAACTCCGGACCTAGGGGCCGACCTCTGCGGCTAATGGCGTCACTCAGATTCCCTGGCTGTAGCTGGGCTCGGCCTGCGGGAGGGGCAAGCGGAACACAGAGGGAGAAGGTGGGAGGGTGGGCACCGAGCCTTGAAGGAGACTCTTGTTCAGTGGCCAACACTCTCGTCGGGCTCCACAGCGTCATTCTGTCCCTGCCCCTGTATGCCCAGGGGTGGAAGCCCCTTCCCACCGGTGGCTCCGCATCCCTTAGTGGTCCCCTTGGCCCAGCCCACACCTCTGTTCATCACGTCATCACCAAACTCTTCAAACAAGCCCTTTGAATGTGCCACCTGATTTCTGCCTGGGCTCTCATGGACACAAAAATCTTTCCAAAAAATTTTAATGTGCCAATCTTTTGGGGAATTTGGTGCTATAAATCAATTTATAAATTGCACATCAAAGACGAAAGAAACCCCAAGAGGAAAGGGGGCCTACAGAACTTTCCAGTCGTTTTCTGGGAACAAAGGCCACGTCCCTTCCCATTAGCCACCTGCTCTCCCTGCAGAAATGCCGGTCTGAATTTTTCGCCTGGGAGGAGTCTAAAATACCTGTGTTTGCCACTTTTACTTTCCTATCAAGTCAGCATCTCTGGCCCCACCACCATTCTGCAGGAACACCCCCTCACCCTCCAGCCCCCCACACTTGGAGGAGATACGTGCTCATGGCAGGTCATGGCAACTGCTGCCACCCACATCAAAAACCTCCAGTGGCTCTGAACTTCCCTCAAAACCAAGTTTAAACTCTAACTAACAAGGTCGCGTGCAGGTTAATGCCACAGCTGCTTATTGGGCATCTATCATGGACAGGGATCTGTGGGAACAAGATAAATAAGACGCTTTGCTTCCATCCAGGTACTTACAGGCTGGGGGGCTGTGGGAGATAAAAACATGATCATTGATGCTAAACCTCAGGGAATTAAAAGCCTATTGGATCTATGCAAGATAAGGACATGTAGTGACCCTGAAGTAGAGAATTCCACAAACAGCACCAAAAAATATTCAAAGATATAAAGGCATAGAATTGCCACGAGACGAAGAAAGATCTAAATGTATAGTTTCCAACGGCGTGCTGTGTTCCAGGAAATGCTGATGGAGAGTGATTGACACTGAGACATTCCCTGGTCAAGTTCTTAGACTTCAAGTGGAAAAGAAATACCTCTGCAGGCCCCTGGGAACCACATGAAGACATTGGCAACAGAGAAGCCACCCCCAGTGAGGAACGTTCACAGATAGAAAATGCCTGAGGAATGTCTACAGAGTTCTGAAGAAAAGAAGTTGTGACTTAAGCAAATTATTTCTAATCAAGTTGTCATGCAAGTATAAAAGCAATAGGGAAATGTTTTCAAACATAAAATATATTGTGAAATATAGCATCCCAGTTCTTTTTGAAAAATTAAAAAAAAAAAGGTTCAATGATGAAATATAGCCAACCAAGAAGCAAATGGTAAAGAACTGTTACGATATTCAGTGCCAAAAGACAGCAGAACAGTGTCTATGGAGTTCTGAAGAAGAGGAAGAATTTTATACCCAGCCAAATGGTATTTCAATTATAAAGGCAACAGTTGACCTTGAGCATGTGTGAGGTCGGGGCAAACAACCCAATGATCCTGTCTTGACAAAAGCAGTGTGCTTGGTAAAATCTGGCCAAGTCCTTGCTCATACTCTTACAGCCTCCCTCCCTCCGTGAATACTCCCTTATAGCCACTGACCCCAGCATCCAATCCTCACACATAGAAATTTTCAGATCTTACAGGTCCGCTTTCCAAGGACACACTCCTTGTCCAGAACAAAAGTTGTCATTCCCAATGTGGGAGCTCCTCTTTCTTTGAGCCTCCCATGGGTACCAAATGCTGGTACCCAATGAGCTCTCTATCTGCACAAAAGAACGTGTCTCTGCGCTGCTGTGAAGCATTTGAAGAAGGCGGAGCTAAGCCAGAGAACCTAGTTTCCACCATGAGACCCAGTGGAGGATGAACTCCAGCTCTGAGGAGAAACATGGTCACGTGCAACATCCCTGCATCCCTGCCCTGGCATTGCTGCTGTTGCAGGACCTACGAGTGTCCCAGATTCTCACTGGGATAGGAGTTTTTTTTTTTCCTTTTTCAACTTTTTGGGTTCTTCATGTGCTAAGAGTACTTGCCAGAGTGGCCAATGCACAGGCTTGGGGACTTCTATGCCATATCCCAGCACAGGAGACCTGTATAGGTGGTAGTGAGCACCTTGTTTGTGTGTTCTAAGGGTTTGCCTACTTTCTCCCTCCCTTCCTCCCCCACCCCCGGACACACCACGTCCGGGTTGCGAGGCTGACCAGCTTTCTTCCCAGCTCCCACTCAGAAAGTTCTCCCCGGCCTTGGCAGGCTTGGGAAAGAGGAGCCAATGGGAGGCTTTGGTGGGTATCACTCATTTGTTTATTTGAGACTTAAGCTCAAAAAGCCAAGATCCAATCTTCGGAAGCTTATCTTTATGGTTTCCATTTTATTGAATCTCATTTTGCTAATTCCTCGTGATTCCACACTCGCTATTAGCCATAATGGGTTCTTTATTGGTTTACCCCTAATAATATGTTAATTGATAGCCCTTATTGCTTTAAAACACAAGCTTTCTCACGTTGAGAAGCCCAAACAATTGCACCACTGCTAATAAGGCTTGGATATTGGGGCGATCTGTGGGATTCCAAACTTGGCAGGGGAGAGCGGGGTGTGCTCCACGCAGTGATATTCCAACCCCTGGGCTGTTCATAAAGAGGCGTTGCTCAAGCCACTGGCATTGGATGGGGAAGGCGGATGGGCCACCGTGGCACAGAGCACGCCACTGCCTTGAAGAGCCCCTTCCTGACAGGTAAAGCTGTGGGGACTCGCAGCTTCAGCGTGGTGCCGGCATCCTGAAGACGCACAACACCGGGACGACATCATGTTCGGCTATTTGTAAACCAAGCAGGAGCCTCGGAAGCACCCCACTCACAAGGAAAACATTGATTTGAAGAGGCTTGGAGTGGGCTCGAGCCTCAATGAGCGCGGAAGGGCCTTCCTCAACTGACACAATAAATTAGTTCAAAGCCGGTGACAGCCCGGAAGATTACCCAGTGCCCCACAAAGGAGGGAAGGCTCTGGTCCCCTTCACGAAAACATAGATAAAAATTGTGTTCTTCTCCTCTAATGAGGCAAGCTCAGATATAAGTCAATAGAGCAATTCATTAACAAATCTAATGAAATCCCCGGGGCTGCCAGCGAGATGGCAATGAAAACCTCCTTGGGCGGAGAGTCCATATGCTGAGGGTCAGATTGCTGAGTGGTTTCCTCTGGTCTATTCACTGCCCACATATGGCAGTTAAGGTCACTGTTATCAGACACTTTCTCTGTACACAAAACAGAATTTCCATATGGCCCATGGAAATGGCCCGGCCGGCTCCCGGGCAGCTTCCCACGGCTCCGTCTTTGTGCGGCGCGGGTTAGAAGTGTAAAAAAGGGTGTGAGAGGTTACCTCGGCGCTCGGCCGCCTCCCTGCTTTGTGCGTCAGTCCAATTTAGGGAAAATCTGCATCCCTTTTCCCCCTGTCTCTCAGACACAAACGCTCATGTCAGTCTATTAGAACGTGAGGGAAGTACTGATCGCAGCCTCCGCATTTAAATCCTTTTGAAACCGCAGTGACCTGCTGAACGGGGTTCTGGGGGGAAGGACCGTCTCAGAGCTCTTTCAAATCCACATAAATAAAGGCCTTTCCTGGCTTAAAGTGGCCCCTCAGATTGAGCCCCACAGAGCCCCTCAAAAAAGCCCAACACGATTGTCATGGATATTACATGACAGCAACAAGAACAGGACGGGACAGGCAAGGCTCCTCGCTGCACAAAACTGGACGGGGCTTTCTTCGCGATTTGGGCCTCGGATTGTTGACAGCCCAGTAAATAGGCTGTTTAACCCTTTGAAAGTGAATAAAGAAGGTGTAGACAAATGCTTTCTGATGGGGTTTGTGCATGTTATGGGCAAGAGAGTACACACGCTCGCCCGCTGGAGGACTTTGGGGACGTGGAGGGGGAGGGGGCCGGCCGGCTGGGGACAGGCTACGGCTGCATTCTTCTGCCAAGGCCGGAAGCCTCCGTGGAATTTCTTATGAAATTGACGGAACGAGCCAAGGGTGAGGGAGACCAGATCTGGACGTGCGGGGGACCGGGACATTTGGGAGAGCAGCAGGAATGTCGTTAATAGTCAGCCTCCTGTGGCCCCCACAGCTTGTCAACATCTGGTGCTCAGGCAAGTTTGGAGAGAGGTCCCAGAGGCCCCTGTCCCTCGCCCCCCATGCCTTCACGGTTTCACTCACTGTCTTCCTGAGACGAGGGTGGTAGCAATAATATCAACAACAACGAAAGCTGACGTTGACCTTGGCAGACTTCTGACCTTGGCAGACACCTGGCTAAGCACTAAACGTGTTCTATCTCACTTGGTTGTCCTAAGAGCTCTGCAAGGTCAAAACGTGTGACCCCATTTTACTGATGAGGAAACTGAGGCACAGAGTGGTTAAGACACGTGCAAGAGATTCACAGCTGGTGGGTGGCGAAATGTGGCCTAGAACATTCTTACCTCTTCCGCTGCCCTGTCGCTAGGCCTGGTCTTTCCATTGTCTCAAAATGGGAAAATCCTTGTTCAGTTGTGGCATTATTTTAATAAATACAAGAATGCATTATCTCTCTCTCTATCTCTCTCTCTCTTTCTCTCTCTCTCTCTTAGTCTGATTTTGGGAGAAAATGTATTTCTCTTGACTTAAGAAGCCAAAATAAACAAAAGAATGAAAACTGCCTTTGAGAAATGCAAAATTATGTATATTGCCTCCAATTTCATAAGCTGTTTAGGTTACCATTGAAATGACTCCCCCGTGACCCACAATTCCTAAGGCTTGGCAGCCACGGCGTTTCCATAAATCCAGATACTACTGTTTCTAACCTCTGACTGTACTTTCACGGGGAAGGGCCCTTTTAATTCATTTAACTCATTTTAATTGTCTTTGGGGGGACGGGAGCTTTCTTTGGCGGGTGGTGCTGGCAGGGGAAGCTGACCGTGAGCCGGGCCGCCGTTCACCAAGGCCTCTCATGAAAATGCATGCCGGCCCCGGCACCCTCGGTAATTGTGATATTTCTTCCTCACTGTTTATGTCAGAGAGTCATTACTGGGAGAGGCTGACACATCTGACATGTGCGGCATCGACACACATTAGGTGGTCCTCGGATAATTTTTAGACAAAGTTTAGTCTGTGGAGTAGGAGCCCAGCCCTGTCCTAAGCAGTGCTGCTTCCTGGCACATAATAATTAGCCCTATTTGTGTGGGTCTCTTGCTCCCTACTCAAGACTGTAAAGTTCTTGGGGTCTGGGGCGGGGTCATCGCTGTGTGTGTACTGTCTCCCTCATGCCTGGAGGGTGGCGTTTCTATTGTTAGCTACATGGTCTCCAGCATTACCTCGGATAATTGACTTAGGACATCTCCTTTAATATTCATTTCACACTTATGAGGCAGCATCTATGACTATTTAATAGAGAAAAAGGTCTGAAGCCCAGAGAGGTTAAGCAACTTGACCAGAATTAAACAGCTCCTATGCCCGAATCCAAACCTCGAAGTGCTTTCTGCCATGCTGCCCTGCTTAGCGCAGGGCCCAAAGCAAAGCAGTCGGAAATCAGCATGGACTTGTCCACGTTTCGGTGGGAGGCTCAGGTTCAAGTTCACAGATATTCTGGCATTGGCTGTATCCCGTCTGGTGGACCTCGGACTCGCGGGTGTTCCCTCTTTGCTGCCCCTTCGGTCGCTTCTGACAGTCTGGGCTTCCGTTTAAAGCAAGATCAATCCACGTTAAGAAATGTCTCATAATTGAGTGTGTTTTACTACGGAGAAATAAATGAGCGTTTTCCACCTCCCGATTTAATAGCGCTCACTCTGACTGCAAGAGGAAGTAAATCAATGGCTGGCCGAGGAAAAGGAGCATTTTTTTTTTAATAACCCACGCTTTAGATACGTGATCTCTAAGTTATTACAAATTATAAGGTTAAGACCTCTTAGACGAATCCTAGCTGCTTAAAAATTTAAAACTCCAGGGCAAAGCAGCAAAGTACTAATGAGCTTCGGGCTACTAAACACCAGGATCCAGGGAAGAAGCCTGGTTTCAGGCGAGAGCGTGAGCGCGTCACAGCCAGCTGGGGGACGGGGGACGGGGGACGCGGTGAGGGGCTGGACGGTGGGGTGGCGGCGGGCTCAGGATGGAGGTTTGGAGAGATGCAAAAGGTAACAGTGGTGGCTTAGAACTTTCTGGATAAGACTGGCTGGTTCTCTGATTGAGAACTGTCAAAACGTGAGATTCCTCCGAACGCTCCATTCAGTCAAGGCTGAACAGGTTTCTACAACGCGCCCCTCCAGCGTCCGAAGGGAAGAAAGAAAAGCATTTTACGAACTGTGGTGCCTTCACACCAGGGCTGGAGTGTGTGTGTGTGTGTGTGTGTGTGTGTGTGTGTGTGTGTGAACCTTTCATGAGGAATCGGGATTAAAATCTCTAAGAAAATACAGCAGGCAGAAGCGACATGCAGTATTTATTTTCCCAATGGAAATGTAAACAGTGGCAGGAGAAGATGAAAATATTTAGAGAACAAACTGACCCGACCCAATTAAATGCTCCAAGAAATGCCTTCCTCACAAAGAAGGGCAGGAGCCGGCGGCTTCGCTGCATCCGTAATGGCGCGTCTCACGTGTACCCACCTGCCCCTAGACCCTCATGCTAAACACCCCGGCAGCCCGGGCACCAAAGTGCACCATCGGAGGGATCCCAGGGCACACGGAGGCCAGTGTGGACTTGACAAAGTTCAGAATCCAGTCCAGAGGTTTTGCTGGAAGGCGAGATGACAATTCTCAGGTTATTTCAGTTTCCTGATTTTTGTAGGTTGGAACCACTTTCTCGTGGGCCCAATCTATCATTCTCTGCTTCAGCCCCACACTCTTAACCCCGGGCCCAGCCCACAGTGACACCCCTCACCCAGCCCCGGTTCCTCCTCTCATGGCTGAAGTCCCAAGTGGGCTTGACAAATCCCCAAAAGACTTCTTCTCATGAATGATGCTAAAATGGGCTATTTGGAGGGAGCTCCTGCCTGTTCAGTACAAATCTCCCGCTACCGGACGGCTTGAGTCTGAGTTCCACGTTGAAAATTAAATTATGCTTGGTTTAATATTGTCTTGAGCTCACAGTAGCCGACATGGATATTGACAAAGACTTAGCCGGTATTTTAATAAGAAAACAAAACGCAGGAAAAGGTGCCAGAGTTTCCAGGCAGATCATTAAGGAACCACCTTGGAGGCCAGAGGCTGGCAGTGACTGCGTCACAGTTCGTCATACAACTTAAACTTCTTTTGACATCTAGTTATGTCAAGATGTGACTGATCACCTAGGGGTTGCAGCTCCTGAGAGGGAAAAGTTCACTGACAGCCAGCAGTGCGCAAGCAGCTCTTAAATGAGAATCAAGAGAAAGTAGCATCCGGACTTGCTGACAGTCTGCAGCTGCTACCTGCTCCCCCTAACCAAGGCCGGCCGGTGCTGGCGAGGAGTTCCATTAGCATCTGCACGCTTCTGTCTCATTACCACACATCTGCCCACCTTTATTCTGGTGACGCCGCCTCTCATCTGACAGCTCAGGCGTTGTCAGGGACTGGATATTGTGGAAACAGGGTACAGCGGGCGCACTGTCTTCGCTCTTATTTCCTAAAGACTGGTGTGCAGTTTGACAGTGCCTTGCCGCGGAGGTAAAGAAGGTAATTAACATATTGGGCAGTTCCTAAACAAAGCTGAGATGTGGATTCCAGGGGAAACCGCCACCGTGGGAGCTGGGCTTGTTTGTGGGGCTGGGAGATCAAAGCTTTCCTAGACCTTAGTTCTCTGCTCAGTCCCATAACAGAGAGCCACATGCCAAAGATGGGCCCGACTTCTGGACATTTCAAATTTAAAAAAAAAAAAAGAAAATCAGGCTTCGATTTTGAACAACGTAACCATCAACATCTTGACTTCGGGATTTTCTGCAGAAACACGGCATCCCAGCCGTACCTGATGCTTCCAACCACACTTCGTGCTCGATGAGGAGAGAGTGGGAGATCCTGCCTGCCCCCCACTTCCTCGCATCGGGGTAACACAACCCCCAATGTAAAACAACAGCCTCCCATAGCTACCTGGAAACCAGTAATACACCTGCCCCCGCAACCTCGCCAACTTGTGGGGTGATGCTGAACATGCCTAAATGCCAGGAGCGCTTGGGGATCCTTTGCCTAGTGGAGGAACTGGCTCCCCCTCCAGCCTGCGGGCCTCCTCACCGGAGAAAAGGAAGGCCCCTCCGTGTTCAGATAAGCTTGGCTTCTGAAAGGGCTTTGAACATTCCTGAGTGGAGTTCTAGATGAAGACTGAGGTCCCTGGCATGGGAATGATACAGGAAAAAACTACTGTCCCTTGGAAGAGAGGGAAACCCAGCCCCCTGCTTCCCAGAAACCCTTCCCTACCTTGCTAACACCGAGGAAACAATAGAATTTGGCAGAGAGGACGAAAGGTGCCCGCTGGGACTCAAAGCCCCAGGAACCCCAAAGGGACCCTAAAACAGCACCCCTGACGAGCCCCCACCAGCCTGAGGACCTGGTGCATGCAGTCACATTTACAGCCATTTAGGAAACCCCTGGCTTCCCTCCCGGCACTCCCGGCTTTCATCCCTCTGATATTTTCTTTGTTCTCCTGCTCACTGAGGGTTTGTATGGGTTAATGGAAAAATTACTGCTATTTTGCAACAATGCAATCAAAGTCAGTTCAGCAAACCCTGATAAAGTGAGAATAGCTTATTCAGATGGAGCTGGCAGGCCTGAACTCACAATTGCAAAGTTTGAATACAAAATAAGATATTCCCCTTTTTAAAAAAAAAAAAAAAAGACAGAATCCGTTGTCATTCATGCTAAAAAGGCATTACAGACTGTCGACACTGTACAGGAAAATAGGAGATGTTGACCTTTTTATTATAGACTTTTCTCTACCGTTGCCCTTCTTTCAACCGCACATGGCTCCCCCCAGATCCGCCCGCCCCTCTCTGCACTCACACACTCTCTTCAGCTGTATGTTATCTCAAATAATTACCCTCGCTTCTGGCTGTCCCTGGTGACTTCTGCTGCTAAAAAAGCTACTCATTGTCGGAGACTGAAGAGGGATTTCAAACCTGCTTCTTGTGGCCGGGCAACGGCTCTTAATTAACCACTCAGGTATTGTGGAAGCTCCCAGCCCAGCTCGCTTCCATATGGCTGGAACATGTCCGCAGTGATAATCGTGGAAGGAAATATTGTATCAAAAAAGAGCTCACACAACCGAAAGCTTGTGCAAATTATTTTTAATGATTCTTCTCTGGTGAGTCGGCTTATTTGTTATTTCAAGCAGAGAGAGGAATGCATTTGTCCTTGACCCGTATCTCCCCAGCCCACGCCCCTGGCACCACCACACCTCCCAAATCTGATCCCTGGGACTGTCATAAAAAGTATGCCCCAGGTAGCAAAGCCCCTCCAGATGCCCTAGAAAGCTTTCCTCGCTATGATTTTCATAAGCTTTTGTTTCTATTGGGTGCCTCACTGCTCTGAAACACACGTGTGCACATACAGATTTCACAGAATTTCCAAGGAGCAAGTGATTTTAAATAACCCAAGGAGCGAGCTGTTTGGCAGTGCCTCATCTATTCAGGCTTCTGGTATTTCTTACTTTAAATAATCTGGAAGGGGGGGCCGAGTGGAGGGGGTGAAGTTTATAAATCTAATTAAAAATGAAGTTGCATTTACATTTTAAAACCTGCCCATGCGCCAGCGTACTGTGTCACTAGACATTATGTACGATTTTACTTTGCGACAGAAACCATTACATTTAAAAATTCATTACAGCAAGGTTAGTTAGACACATGATGGATGCAGCTTTAATCCTGCCATATATTATTACAGTTAAAATGTAAATGATGAAAAATATTTTGTGCTTATCAGCATTTATGTGGAAATGTGTTTTACAGTGATATATGGTGTTATATTTCTATTATTGTGATGAAAAGAAAGCAATACAAAAAGATGAAGTGTTTATTAAAACATGGCTACTTGTGATAACATATTCCTGTTGTACATGACTTTAAACATATTCACCGAGGGCATTTGTCCAAAACAACTGTGAAATGTGTTTGCTGTGCGAATCAGGCTAAGTTTTTTCTTCTGATTACAGCTCTTTTTAATAGACTAATATTAATTCAAAATCATGTAGAATGCTGTGAAGTTGGCAGCCCTGTTTCCTTTCTGACATTGTTAAAAATGCACGTGTGTGTGTGTGTGTGTGTGTTTAGAGACACAGTGTGTGGCTATGAATAGAAGGCTTGCATGTTTATTTTGAAATCACCCAGAGGAAAGCAGGCCACCCAACTGAATGATGTTTCCAAAGTGATGTCATGGAGGACACAACAAAATCCCATTAGAGTTGTAATTAACATAACAGGAAAGTAGTATCATACTTCACTTTCCAATCAGGTGAGCATTTAAAAAAAAAAATGGAAAGGCCAGATTGCGTACATCCATGGTTCCATCAGGGCATAAGAATATGTTAGATACGACCATGGAAGAGTTGATGCTCTGGCCACACGGCAGACCTCAGATACTGCGCCTCCTGGACAAGTTACCTCCTAACTCTGCTTTTGCCAAGTTCACTCACAATGTGGTTCCTGCCTCCCGCTCCCCTCTCCTTTTTTTTTTTTTTTTTTTTTTTTGCCAGCCCAGAACAATGGTCTATCCAACTACAAAATGAAGTAGAACACAAAAAGAAAAATAAATTGTCATCAGCAACCAAAAAAAGGAAAAGAAAATGTATTACTAAACACCATTTAAGGAAAAGGAACAAAAGCCAAAAGGCCTTCCTAGGTTCCCTGGTGTATCTCTCATCATCTTGGCCAAGGTGCTTATTATTATTTCTCCCATGTGTCTTTCCCCCCAGAACATTTAGAGGCGCAGTGTTGTAACAATGTTTACCCAGGTACCCAGGAAGTATATCTGTTAGGGCAGCTCCCTGTTACCTGATTCCCTCTATAAATTGTAACCCTTCCTCCCCACCCCACTGTTGATGACAGATCTTGTAATAGATTTGGAATTGACCAGACTTGAAAATCAGTTCTACCTTCCCTTCCTTTCATTCAATGTCCATGGTGTCTCCCGGGGTAAGGGCAACACAGGCTTAATGCAAATTTCCATCGGGCTTTTTCTCCAGGCTTCTTTTTCTTCATCTTCTAACATCTGCTTGTAGGAGGATGTTGTTGTGTACATTAGCACCATAAAGTTTAGCACCCTTTGGGGCTACCTTTGGCACAGGAAACAAGGAAATGGTGAGCCAACGATAATACAGGCATCGGTATTTCCTATCTCAGCACTCTCCCTAACTCTGCTTCTCCGCTGCCTGGAGTTGTTATCTTTAGGAAGTCCAAGGTGGAGGAGGGGGAGAGCTTATCTGGCTCCCATCCTAGTGTAAGACATGAAGCTCCGCCCTGTACACCTTGGGAACATTGTCACGCAGGGTCACATCCGCTCAGATCCCACGCCTGCGACTGAACGTGGGCCTGTGACCTACGCTGTCCTCCACCTCCTTTTGTTTGTGGCATAAAACCTGCTCAGCTGATTTCCTTCGAAGCACGGGTTACAGGACTTGCGCGACACACAGCCCCAGCACGCTCTCTGACGCGTGGTCTTTCTCTTGCATGTCTCTTCCTTTAAAAAAAAAAAATTGTTTTAAAGAAATACACACAAGCTCTCTCCAGAAAATGAGCTCTCAAAACCAACTCATGCAAAGCACACCCTTTCAGTCCATTTTCCTGTTTAAAGAATTTCTCCAAGCCAGGATCCGTGAAGCTGCGGACTGACCTGGGCTTGCCCTATTAAAATGTATTTATTTCTTGGAGCTGAAGAATATTTGCTGAAAGCTGGATTATCACTTGGTAGACCACCAGCAGCTGTTGAAAACCAGGGCATAAAAGCTTGTTTATGTCTTTAATGGCCCACTTAATGATGGAGCAAGTATGTTATTCATAATAAAATGCCAAGGAATAATCTTAATACCCCAATGCATGGTGCTAGTGAATTAAGAAACATCTGCTATGTCATAAAAGAACATTTTATTTGGGGTCTACATTAAAAACATGATTCCATGGAGTTCTACTGATTTATATTGTACACAACAAATTATGATGTCTTGAAGTAATTATACTTTGCAATTAAACCTACAAGGGCCACTCTTGGAAAAGCAAAAAATTCTGTCCGAGATCATTTAAGCACAGACGGTGGCCTTGCCTCAATATATTTCACCAAAGCGATGTTGAAAATCTCTCCTGATATTTGTGCCTCTCTAGGAAGATACCCAAGTTGAATGGTGCTCCCGGAATCACCACTGCACAATAAAAGGGCTATTTGGATTCACGGGGGAAAATGTAAAAATAGTTCCTTTCTGCCTGTCTTTTGTCTGGCTGTGACCGGGGAGCTTATTTTAATGTTACTAGAGGGAGGAAGATTCAGAACTTGGGCTTACTTGGGGATGAAGAGAGGGCCCCACCCCTGCAGGCTTAGCCTGTGTTTTGGGTGGGGGGAGTGTTCCCCCCAGAAAGCGATATTTGAGGAGGCTGGGACAGAGTGGCCCTAGAAATGTCCCTGAAAGGGGGGTAGGTGCTGAAGGGAACGGGTGTGGCCTGCCCGATCTCAGCCCTCATCCCCTCTACTCCAGATGGCGTCTGTCTCTGACACGCCGGCTATCACACCAGGAAGCCATGTGTCACCACCTCCATGCCCAACACCCCACACGAGCACAGGGACACATCTATTGCTTCCTGGAGCTGGGTGCTCAGAAAAGGCCTCTTGCTACACAAAAGACAAGACATATTATTTTAAAAGCTGGCTGCAGGGCGAGCAGGTTGTTCAAGGGCAGCATCTCTTGACCCTGGCTGCTTTGGGGAATGATCTGGGACAAGGAAAAGAATACCTGCGCCAGAACCCCCCCACCCCCGGGGGATCAGCCTGGGGAGCCTCTCCCTGTCCCCATGGCAGTATTTTTAAAAAGCTCTCCAGAGGATTCTCCTGTGCTGCCAGGGTCAAAAACTACTGTTCTAAGGAGATTAGATTTTTTTTTCTTTAAAGATGGGTAGCACTTTTGTCAGGCAAACACTTCCACGAGACTTTTTGGTTTTTTAAAAGGGCAGCTGCCTGCCATTAGTGGGAATGTTCAAGGGTGTGATCCCTATGGAAAACAGTGTGGCACTTCCTTAAATAATTAAAAATAAAATTATCATATGATCCAGCAGTTCCACTTCTGGGTATATACTCAAAAAAATGGAAAGCAGGGTCCTAAAGAGATATTTGTAACACCCATGTTCACACCAGCATTATTCACAAAAGCCAAAAGGTGGAAGAAACCCAAGTGGCTGTCAACAGATGAATGGATACGCAAATGTGGTATGGACACATAATGGGATACTGCTCAGCCTTAAGGAGGAAGAAATTCTGATACATGTTACAATGTAAATGAAACTGGAGGACTCTTTGCTAAGTGAAATACACCAGTCACAAAAAGACGAATACTGTATGATTCCGCATGGGTGAGGCACTTAGAATATTCAAATTCATACAGACAGAAAGTAGAACGGAGCTTGCCAGGAACTGGGGGAAAGAGAGAAGGGAGTTATTGTTTAATGGGGACAGAATTTCGGTTTGGAAAGATGAAAGAGTTCTGCCCGTGGATGGTGGTGACGATTGCACGACAATGTGAATGCACTTAATGCTGCTAAACGGTTTGCTTAAAAATGATTAAGACGATAAGTTTTATGTTATATGCACTTTACCATGATTTTAAAACATTTTTTAAAAATTTTTAAGTGAGGCTATCTCGGCTGCTCTAACGAGGCCAGTGAGAAAAAGAGAGAACTAATGACTCTGCATAATAAGTAACGTGAACTTTGGGTTCCTTGTGCTCCTGGCTGGCACGGGTGACCCGAGAGAGGATTTGGAGCAGTGGCTGGGAGGAGATGGGAGGAGGACTTGCGGGCGGAGGGTAGTGGGCAGGTGGGGAGAAAGCAGTTTAGGTTGGGGCCCCAATCAGTGAGTTTTCTGTGTGGCAAGGAGTAGCCTATGAATTTCTAGAAAGAGCAATTGTCACGGTCACTCTAATTGAGGATGATTATTTTCTTCACTGTGATGGGACTTTCTCCCTCCATCCCTGTACCCTGAGACCCTGGCAAGAGGGCTCCCTGCCTTGAGCGCTGCATTTTAGAGGGCCCCACTCTGGTCCTCCTTGGGCTGCGGCCCCTCCCCATGGGCGAGGAGGTTGTGGTGCCCACCTGAGCCTCTAACCTCTGTTTCTGGGCCTCTCCTGCTCTGTCAAATGCCAGACAGTAACTATTTCAGGCTTTGCCAACCGTTCAGTCTCCCTTGCAGATGCTCCAGGCCAGCACGAACGTAGCTAAAGGTGATATGTTGACATGTAAATGAACGTGCCTAGTCAGATTCCAATAAAGCTTTATTTATGGACACTGAAATTTGAATTGCACATTATTTTTATGTGTCACAAAATATTATTCCTTTATGATTTTTTTTTTTGAATCACTTAAAAATGCATCTGAGATTGGCAGGCCATACACAAACAGAGGGTGGGCTAGATTTGCCCATTGGCTGTAGTTTACCAACCATAGGTCTAGACTCTACCCAGGACCCTAGAATTGCTCTAAGTCTGTTTCTGGGGCTGCTTAGACCTGCTTTCCAAGGGTTAACTGGGCCACAGTTTGCATATCCCTGGGTCCGAGGGTGGCCAAGGGGTGGCTGTGGGGGGGCTGTGAACAGAGGCTGCACGTGGGGTCCACGCCTGTGAGCCAGAGGGCCCTCCCAGTGTGCCAGGGAACTGGGGACAGGGGAGAAGGGAGGTGAGCTTAAGGTTTAACTGTGAAGAGTCCATGAACCCTAAATTCAAGTAAAAGGTTTAAGTGCTTAAACTTCCTGTGATTGGGCCTCCTTTGGCATCCTGGGGCATACAAATGCTAAGAGTGGCCCATTTTTCTAGAACTTTCAGCAGGGTCTGTGTCTTCCAGCAGAGGGGCATGTTGGAGGATGACAGGAGGGTGCTGAGCAGGGCGGTGCAGGAGGTGCGGGGACACCATGGCAGGTGGCTGATGGCTCCAACGTGGCACAGGACTTCAGAGTGAGAGGAGACAGGCCCCGAGCTCTGCAGTCCTCGGGCGCCTTGGCAAGAGGCTGCCTTCCCTTCAGCGGGCGGGCACTTAAACCTTTTTATATGGACATTAAAGAAAAGGAGAGCCTTGAAGGATTGGGACACACTGAAGGTCACATGGAGATTCCCCACTTCTCAGACTGTCCCAATCTGAGGTCCCCCGTCTGCAGTGGGGCATCTTCAAGCCTGGTGTTGACAAAATCCAAGATTTCACTTCTCCACCCCACCACTACCATCACTCTCCCTCTGGGTCAGTTCCATCCTTTTCTGCCCAGCTCATCTCTTAATTCTCTAAGTGCAGTTAAAACCTCTGTCCAACCGCCAGCCTTTGCCCAGAGGGAAGCTGGCAACCAAGAGAGAAGACACTTCCTTCCCCAGAATAGCTCCAAGGTCAGGTCCCAGCTGCATGGAGCAAGGTGGACCAGACCCATCCTTTCCCTCCATGGGGGCAGTTTCCCCTGCCGGGAAGAAAACAGATAGGTGTGAATCCTTTTGACAAAGAAGAAAGTGATAAACTCACAAAAACATTTTTATTATACATATATATCTGTGTGTATATATATATATATATATATATATGTATGAATTTGATGAATCCTTGCACCATCTGAGCATTAATCTGCCGGGAAATATTTCCCAGAGGAAATGGCGTCTCTAAGGCAGGAGTGTGGAAACATTCCAGGGCCCCCTCCATCACCCTGAGACCAGAGCCAGCCCGAACAGTGAAGACCAAGATGAAAGCAGGACGGAGCAGGCCCCTGGAAAGGCAGCCTTCACGCATGCCTGCGGAGGAGCACACACTCTCCATCACAGGCACCTGATGGATTTAATAAAAGCAGAAGCAAGAAGCAAACCAGCCAGCCTTCCACTCACTCGTGCCTATGGAAGCCAGCGCACCCACAGCCTGCACTCTGGGCTGCCGTGATCTTTCCCACCCCTGCCTCCCCAGCCTCAGCTCCCACGATTCCTCCACTCTCTCCTCCAGCTCATCCACTCACAGGGAATGTTTTCCAGCCGCCATCCTTTTGTTCACACTGTGCCAACCATTTAGAATGCATCCTATTTTCCATTTCCCCTTCCAGAATCTTCAGGGCCTGGCTCACCTGCTTACGTCTCCATTGGGCTAGGATCTCACTTTTTCTTCCTTTGATGAAACCTCAGATTCAGCATTTTATCATCTGCCCTGGGTCTTGGGGTTAAGCCAGACAGTGATGCCACCCATATGACCTTGGGGATTTGAAGGACCTCTTGGAATCTTAGTTTCCTCCTCTGTAGGATGGGAATGTTAATAGATGTGCCTACATCAGTCACATGGTTTGTTGTCAAAGAGTGCAATGGGATGACACATGTAATGTGTGCAGTGCCACGCCTGGCTCAGGGAACCGTGGCCTCCGTGGTTAGTAGAGCTATATGGGTATCTGGTCTCTACAAGATTCCCACTGGAGTGCAGGCAACCTGAGGACGGGGACTGAGCCTAACGCACCCTGTAGATGAGTCACGTTGACAGCCTCTCATGCAGCATCCGCTCCCTTGAATTCCACCTTAGGTTCTGGAGTGGGGCTCACCAGCTCACCAAGATCACAAAGCGTGGGCCCTCCCACCTATGTGACTCCTCTTGCTCCTCAGAAAAGGGCTCTTTTCTGCTGCCTTCTCGTACCTGTCCTCCGTCCTCACTCATCCCTCTTAGTCAGCATTGCCCAAATCTAGCTACTCGCCTGCATCCGCCATGATGCCTGTGCAGGTGCATTTGCTGGATTTAAACTCACCTGCATTTAACAGCCCCCAAATAACAATGGTTTTCTAAAAGAGAGCAAGCATCTCCCTCATTTTCAGAAGTCTGGAAATAGTCAATCCAGGGCAGGACATGGTAATGAAAACCCAGGCCCCCGCTATCTTGTTGCTCTACCGTATGTGGCCACTGTCCCCAAATCCTCACAGTTCCTGGAGCTCCAGTAGGAAGTAGGAAGGGACAAAAACCAGCACCACTCCCTTTAAGGACACAGCTCAGAAATTCTATATGCTACTGCTGTTTGTGATTGCTTGGCCAGACCTTAATCACATGGCCATATTTAGCTTCAAGGGAGCCTGGATAACCTGGTCTTTATTCTAGGTGAACAAATGTCAGTGAAGAATTGGGGTTCTATTTCAGAGGATGAAAGCATGGAAGGATGACTGCAGATAACTAGAAGCTTCTGCCCTGCAGTGAGACACTTACATAACTTTTTTTTTAGAGATGGAATCTTTGTCGCACCATCACAGCTCACTGCAGCCTGAAACTCCTGGGCTCAAGAAATCCTCCTGCCTCAGCCTCCCGAGTAGCTGGGACTACAGGCATGCACCACCACACCCAAATAATTTTTTATGCCTTTTTTAGAGGTTAGGTGTCACTATGCTGCCCAGGCTGGTCTTGAACTTCCGGCCTTAAGTGATCCTCTGGCCCCAGCCTCAGGAGTAGCTGGGATTACAGGTGTGAACCACCTCGCCTAGCTATTTCCTTTACTTTAAGTGTATTGTAAGTTTATCAAAGTAATTTAGGCTTGTCATTGAAATAGCCACACAATGTTAAAAGCCTTATGATGGAAAAACAACACTTGTCATTATTCACTCCAAACCCCCTCTCCAGAAGCATCAATTTTCGTTCTCTTGGTGTTTTCTTCAGGCATTTACCTCTGCATTTCTAACACATACTATGGTTATGCAGCTTGCTTTTGATTCATTAATTTTAGGCTTTTCCACTGGCTTTGCACTTCGGTAAATAAGGATTGGGCTTTCTTTGTCTCAAATGCACACACTGCCCTCTTCCTTACACCCAGGTATTCCCACTAGGATCTCCTAACATTTTACAGTTAAAGCAGTGTTCAGTGTTTTCCTTACTATGACCACGCAAATATTGTACACTCTTGAGCCCAGTGTGGCGCCCTAATAATGTTTCTCTTTTGGAAAATATTATCTTTCCTTGGAATGAATAATTGTCTCATTTTTTTCATTTTCTTAATTTTTAAAAATATCTATTTAAAATTCTTCTCATTTCCTCCAATAGCTTCTCAGTATCTATGTGTTTAACATATCATACCATCCATTGGCTTAATTTTTTTCCCCTGAAGACCCTCTTCCTGGAGACTTCTGCCTTCCTGCTCCAATCTGAACTGGTTGCCCATTAGGACTGGGGTATGGCTGTTAATATTACTTCATCCTGGAATGTTTTTTGCTTCTTTCATGTGGTATATTTGTTTCCTGGGTCCCAAACTCTCTTCTTTGGTGAAATGCATCTTCTAGTCACTTCCTGGGAAGGGGCCCATGGGAGGTAAATTTTCCGTCTCTAAGACGTCTTGATAGTTTGGCTGGATATAGAATTCTTGGTTGAAAACTCATTTTCATTTAGTATGTTAGAGACTGTGTCTCCACTCCACTAGTGTTAACAATCTGATTGCATTATTCTTTCCAGTCCTTTGTGTGTGGCATAATTTTTTTTTCTCTCTGAAAGTTTTTAGAGCCTTTACTTTTGGTAAAAATACCATGCTGATGTGCCTAAGGTGAACCTTTTGAAATTCATTGTGCTGAACTTGGGTTGCGTTCTTTCAATTCACATGAGAAAACTCATTTTCTTCAGTTCTGAAAATTTTCCTAATGTTATTTCCTTGATAATTTCCACTCTTCCATTTTATGTCCTCTCTGTTCTTTCTTTCTAGAATACCCAATAGTCAGATGTCAGACTCCCTGGTTAGATCTTCTAGTTTTTTAAAGATTTCCTTTCCATTTTTCAGTCTTTTTGTTTCATTTACCAAGAGAGCTCTTCAACAGAACCTCCCAATCCATAAATTGCACTTAATGTTTCTGCAACCCTGATTTGAATTTATAGAGTTATTTCTTGTCTGTTCTTTCATTGGACCTTGAAAGCAATGGTATCCTGTTCTTGTTTTATGGATGCAATACATTTTTATCTCTCTGCAAATATTAATTATAATATTGTGATGTTTTCTTCTATTCCTTGCATTATCTCTGTAACCTCAGAATTTCTTTACTTCTGATTTCTTGTTTGGTCTGTCTTTCTTGTTGAGGGTTTTCTCTTTAATATCTGTGAATCCTTTACAGCCAGTTTATATTTAAGAATGCAGCACGAAAAGAGAAATAATTGGAGGTTTCACGTGCCTGAGAAAGCTTATTGACTGGTGGGTAGTTAGGTGGCAAGCCAGGTTTTAGTGTGTTCTTACATGTTTTCTCTGGTTCCGGTTTCTCCAGAGAGGAGCTCTCAACCCCTCCACCTCTGACTTATGGGTTTTACGCCTGATGATGCATTCTGGAAACTAGGTAAAGAAAGTGCTCTGACGGTCTCAGTGTACAGGTACACAGCCTTTCACTTATTCCACCTGTTTGTATCGCAGCGTCTCACCCTCACTCTGCTAACGTAGCACCTCTTCTCTCAAGCTTTTCATTTCAATATGTTATGCTTAAGCATCCCAGATGGCTCCTAGTTTCCGTAGCGATGGAGACTGTATTTTGGTTTCTCATTCTTCTAGACATTTGAGACTGATGTCCAACAAAAGAAGGAGGCAGAAAAGCACCCTATTATCTTAATTCTAGAAAGTCCTATGCTATGATTTAATGAATCTTTATATATGATACATTCTTTTCCTTTAACTACGTTTATTCAAAAGGAAATTTTATATCCACAACGGCAAGTGGAAAATCGGAAAGAAACGATGGACATAAATAAAGAACAAGTGAAATACTATTATGAATGTTGTCTAGCTACCGTTGCTTGCTGAAGGTTCTGGGCTTGAGGTCTGCTCCGTCTCTGTTAATACAGGCCAGCAAGTATCAGAAAGATGTTGCTAACAGAAAGGCGTACTAATTAGAAAGACATACTAATACTAAATGGAGACATTTTCCCTTTGTTTAACCAAACATACTAGAAAAATCATCTGAAATGGGAATAACTGGCTCCATCTGTAATTCAAGGCTATTTAGCTGTGTATCCCTTACACCTTCCTGTACGCTTCTGTGTAGCCAGCTTCTTGTCATCATTTAGGTTTCAGTTCAAATTTCTTCTTTTCAAAGAGGACCCCTGACCCTTCCAACTAATGTAATCGTGTAGTCACATCCTCCTGCCCTGCCATATTGAATTCATTAGCACTTACTGCCCTTGCAAACAATCCTCCTCTTACTTGTTCACACTCTGTCCTTTCCACATCCCTGCTAGATGTGGTTTCATGAAAGTAGGGACTTTGCCCCATGCACCCAACTACCCCACACCTAAGACAGAGATTGGCACATAGTAGATGCTTAATAAATACCTGTGAATGACTGGTTTCCACCTTTTGCATGCAAACTGCCCTCCAGGAATCCTACTTTCTCTCTCTGTTTTTTCCTCCTCCTCTCATCCTTCTCCTCTGCCATCAGGTTTCAACTGCTAGATTCACACCCATGTGATAGGAAGCAAAGTCTCAAATGGTGGCTGGAACCATGCTGAGACGCGTTGACAGCTCCCACGTCACCTCTCAACAGCTCCCATGAGGGCCACTATCTCACAATGGCAGGCACTGGTCAATTAGGCAGAAATACTTTTGTCTTTAAAAAGTGAGAAAAAAAGGATTTAAAGACCCAAAGGTATTTGGGGCTGACATAAGTGTAATTAATGCCTTCACAAGGCAAAATGGACAGAACATAAATGCCTTTAAGAGTGGAGTTTCCATGCTGCCAACCCCCACCCCACCCCTAAAAAAATTGATTCAGAGAAAACAGCCAACTGGCATGTTTCTTTGTTTCCCTTGTAGTTTTTATTTTATTTAAGTGAATGACTTAACATTGAGAAGTGGAAAGAATTTACATAAAATGTGATTTCCAATTATTCTTCTAAAATGAAATGATCTAGCTCCAGTGGGCCAACATTCCCAGATGGAAATCATTACGGGAGCCAAGGAGCATCCACCCCTTGAGGTGGGGTGTGGGATCTCCAGTTTGCCACAGTTCTCACCTGGCCTGCATCGCTCGGGTATGCCGGCCTTTGGAAGCATTCGGGTCTGCGAGCCCTGACGGTGGATCCACTTCTGGGCAGGTGCTATGTACTAAGCCTCACTCTTCTCCAGACCCCCTGCAAGACTAAGCTCATACCAGGCATACAGTAAGTGCCCAATAAATAATTATACAATAATCGGATCAAGTTCCTCATATTTGCCCACTTTGTAACCAATCGATTAACTCTCATGTGTTATAATTTTATGGAAAGTGCAAATTTTTCAGCATAGGGGATTCCCCTTAATCAATAAGCTATCCCCCTAAACTTATTTACAAACAAGATCTTCTTCCAGAAATGAAATAGACTTTTTTTTAAAAAAAAATAGAAAAAGGCTTAAACAATTACTCTGTGTTTCCAAAACCAGACTGACAAATACTTTTATACACAAAAAGCCTTTTTCCACAGCAGAAAGTACCTTATTTCCTCTCTTATTGACAAATATAGGCATGTCCTTTAAATGAGATAACTGTGCTCACGTGTAAACCAAATCACCTGCTCACTCTAGATCTTGTGGCAAGAGGCTCTCCCAGGCAACGGAAGGGGCCAAACGATGGCATTTCCATGGTGACTCTGGGCTTTTTGTGTGTGCACCGTGAAAGCCAGTGCCTCACTACATGAATAAACAGAAGGTCATATGCACTTGAAGACGCGGGTGAGGAGGAATAACAGCAGGTGATTACAGGGCTTTAAAAAATATTAGCCAGAGAGAGAGTAAGCCGCCATCCTTTTCCTGTAGAATAAGTCCCAGCTATTAAGATAGTGTACAAATTTATCTCAGGTAAATTTCAAGAACAGTTACTTGGAAATTCAGGAAATGTGCTTATCGTTCTTCAGAATATTGAGCTGGAATCAGGGAGGCTTGCCTCTACTTTGCCACTGTAGTATGTGGAATTGGGCGTAAAAATTAAGCCAGTGAAGTTTTGCAAGTGACTGACCCTTTCCTATATAAATAAGAGCCAGTCCAAAGGGATCCACGGAGCAGTGTCACTCCCACTCATTCGCCTTTTTGAGTGGGACAGAAAAGGATGTGGTTATGATACATGAGCAATTGCACAAAACCCAAAGCCCAGCTTTCCTCTGCCAAAAAATGCACTGAGTAATTGTTCCCCATGTACTATTATTAGTCCTGATTGGTTCCATTACCACAGAGATTAGCTTCTCTGCCAAAATTTTTAAGGTTAGTCAAAACCTGGGTTTCTGACACTCACATATATCCTAAAAAAAAGCAAAATGTTAAGAACCATGGCTCTTTGTCATAGTGGTGGATTATTTGCCAGTTTTTACATTATATGTTAACATTATTATGTCCCTTATATAAGAATCCCTGCAATAAATTCCTCCAAGAATTCAGTGCCAGGAAGAATGTTTCTCTCCAAATAAACTTATGTGCCTCCTGTTGATCAGATCACGATATGAACCACGAAATTCATCTTCTTGGTCTTTTTACTCCATCTGCCAGTAAGCTCAGAGCTTCGGATCTAATATCCTCGTACAGTTGAATGTAGTGAAATGAATGCTCAATTGGGAGCTAACGACCTGGCTTCTAGACCTAATTCTGTCAATTGTAAGTTTCACGAGTCTTGGAAAATTTATTCAATCTGTCTGAGCCTCAGTTTCCATATCTGTCAGATGATAATAATAATATCTGCCTTCATCTGGTTGGGCAGACATTCCCAGATGCTCACCTATCAGGCCTCTCTCACTTTTTCTCTTGATAGCAGAGGTCCTGTATTGTCCAGTTTCCCAGTGGCAATGTGCTTGGAAAGGTAGATCCACGTCTAATGAATGTGTCATTCTTGGTCAAAGCCAAATGTGATAATCCCAGTCTCCTTTCTCCTGTGACTGCTTTAGAGATAAACACGTGACCCAGTTATGGTGAGTGAGTCCTAATGAGAAGTCTACTAGGGATCCTGGGAAAAGATTTCCTCCATGAGGGATGAGCAAGGAGAAAATCAACCCTGTCCTCTGCCCCAAGCCATCCTCCTCTCTGATGACGTTTTATGGGGATGTGAGAGCTGGAGCTGTGGCAGCCTCCTTGGAACCATAAGGAGAAGCCAAGAGATTTCCAGAGAAGCCAACCCTGAAATCAAGGAGCTGCTGAATATCTGCTGAAAACCTCTGGGTGGTCTTGCTGTATAGGCCAACAAGCATCCTCAACTTTTAAGCCATTCATAGTTGAACATTCTACTTCTTATAGTCAAAAGTATCTTAACTGTTAGTTATTTTGAATAATGTGCATTAAAACCCTTTGAAAAACTGTAAAATGCTAAAATAATACAGTTGTCTCCCTTTATCCACGGTTCCTTTCCCACCGTTCCGGTTACCCTTGGTCAATCCCGGTCAGAAAATATCACAGTATTTAGAGAGACAGAGAGATCACATTCACATAACTTTTATTACAGTATATTGTTCAAATTGTTCTATTTTATTATTAGTTATTGTTATTAATCTCTTACTGTGCCTAACTTATAAGTTAAACTGTATTACAGGTATAAGAAAAAGCATAAGTATATATAGAGTTTGGTGCTATTTGCAGTTTCAGGCATACACTTGGGGGTCTTGGAAAGTATCACCCAAAGATAAGGGTGAACTAGTTTGTTCCAAGGACATGTATTTCTCTTTTTGTTTAAAAGCTTCTTGGCCCCTAATTTTTAATTGCTGTCTTTCCTGTGATGTTTTCAGTGACTGTATTGAAAGCCAACTCTAGTAAGCATTTTTGCTGTAGTCATTGTTACATAGTGTGTCTACTGCTCATTGACTACTTACTGTGAGCTCAGTCTTATGCTAAGTGTTTCATGTACTATCTCATTTAACCTACACAAGAACCCTATGATGGAGACGCTATGATTATCCCCATGTATAGATGAGACAACTGAAGCTCAGAGGGTGAGGAAAATCGCCCAAGCTCACACAACTCCCAGGTGGCAAAGCTGGAACTCGAAGCCCAGTCCAAATGGCACCGGAGGCTGTATGTTCAACTGAATCCTCAAATATCACTCGCTCGGGAGAAGCAAATGACCAATGAGTCAATAAGGCACATACTTATTAGGCACCAAGCCTTTTTAAGATACCCAAGCATAAGTGTGACTTGTCCAACGATTTTAAGAAGGTTCAGCCTGTTCAACTTTGTACCTTTTCCATGCCAGACACCTAATCCTCACACCGTGCTTCTACCGTGGAAACTTGGCTGCCAGATGAAAGGGTCAGGAAGAACCTATGACACAGGAAGGGAGAAACCCAGACTTCTTCAATGGGAGAAAGGAAAAAAAGAAGGCAAATCCATTTCCCCATTTTCTCACGAGCCCCAAACAACACAACACAAACCTCAGTATTGGTTAAGGGCAGTCAGCAGGGAACAAAATTACCACGATGCTGACATCACACCGATAGTTCTTGTGCCTGGCTGATGAACCCTCTTCGTAGACCGCGCTGTCGAGAATGTATCAATTAGCTCAGATACCTACTGATTTAACAAGAAACCCTTTCCACAATCAGGATGACACGGGCATGTTCAAGAAGGTGCTGAGCGAAAAATTTTCCATCAGGCTCATCTGAATGAGAAATAACTCCCGAAAGAAATGCTTACTTTTCAGCATGTCAACCTCCGTTTCAACAGATGGAAAGGCAAAAGCGGGAATCATACTGAGTGGGTCTGAAATTGTCTACGGTACCAAGATGGCATTCTCCTCGTAAAGGGCGCTGTCCTTCAGTTTATCATCAACTTTCCTCCAGCAGAATCACCAGCCCCGAAGAAATGGGAAGATAAAGATTAAGGGAAAGTTGAGATTGAGAAGCTCTAAGCAAAGGCAGTGGGCAAGACCGAGGCTCCTGCCGTTAGAGAGAATGTCAGGGCCTGAGCTCAGCAGGCCGAGCCCGTCACAGATACACGGTCCAGTGCCCAGGGGGCTGAGAAGCAAGAAAGGAGACCAGTGGCCTTTTGGAATGAGGCTAAGGAAAATGTGGCCCAGAGCTTGTGCTGACAACGTAGCCAAGGCTTCAGAGACTATAAGGGAGAAAAGCTGGTTGCTCACTGGGGGGAGGTTTCTGGAAGCAACCCTTGTCCCAGGCAATAGTGCTGGCATGAGGATGCGCTCCTAGAACAATCTGGTACAATCCAGAGTGTGGGTGGAACATAGCATTGGTGACTTGGAAGGTAACAAGGTTCTGGATAGCTTGTAGGGAAACGCCGTTAAATGAGTCAAAAAATAGATCTTTTCACCCGTTTCTTATTTCCCAGGATCTGTTTGTCCAGCCATCGTCATTTTGTGAGAAGGCCCTTCTTACTCCGAGACGACAAGCTTCTGCCCTCACCTCGATCCCCACCTACCCTTTTGCACAATGCCCACTTCTAAGAGCTGGAAAAGAATGCTCTGGCTGGGCCACCTTCCACCCCAGGTTGGCTGTTTACTGCCCTGGGCGTACGCTTTATGGGACACCATGGGCTACCAGGAGCAAGAATGTTCAAAGCTGTTTCTGTTATCCTCTGTTTAGGTCAAGCAAAGGAGCTCTTGTGAGTAATTCATAAAGTGCCTATACTCAGAGGCATTGCACAATCTCATTACCATTAATTTTTGCATATTTAACTACAGTTTTTAATTAGATGGTATTTTATTATTCATGCACATAATTTGAGTCCAAGTCAGGCTGCTCTCTTGGAGGAAAGAAAAAAAAAAGGGAGGGGGGAGATTCTTCTGAATTGAAAGTTGGTGTTGGCGTTCCTTCTTGACTGGTGAGCATGGCAGCCTCTAAGTCTATAATGGTTCTCTTTTAATTTTGCTAATAGCTATCATGTTATGTACCTTTATAAATTTGTTAAATTCAGAGTGCTGGGAGTTGTCTCTGTATGCGGTAACTGTAAATAGTTTGTTCTGTTTGGTTTGCACATACAAACTGTTTGCTCAGGCTCCTTGATGTATTATTAAAGTGGGTAATGGACCCTTGGGAAACCATCTAGTTATATGCCTTCATTTGCAGAATAAACCATGCGTTGTTTTCATCTTTACTCATGATTGTTAATGGCACTGATGATGAGATGGGTGGATTTTTTTTCTCCGCTGCCTTTATCAACACTGTTTTATTATGCAGGCAAAATGGCCGGGCTGCTGATTTCGTCTAAGGTTTTCAATTAGTCATTTGACTGAACACATCTGTGCTGGCATCCACCCAGAGCTGGACTGCAGCTATTACCGGTTTACACCTGCTGAACCGTGGCCATAAATGCGGATGGGAATAAACCTAAATTGGCCTTTTAGATATGGTTGAAAAGTTGTAATGTTGCAGTGCTTTATAGCAGTGTCAGGAAGGTGTGAACTTTTCTGCCTTGAGGCCTTGAGGCCTAAGAGCCTGCCACGATATTCCAACTCCACTCAAATGACTCACTTATAGGTTGGTTATTAATATCTGTTTACCATTTTGCAGCCCCAATGACTTAATCAGCTGACGTTAAGTAGATAAGATTATATTTGTACTGCAGCGGGGAATGGCCCAGGTTTAATTGTGTCGGTAAACAGAGCACAGTGGCTGCTTTGGAATCTCTGCAGATGTCTCCGAATTATTCAGCAGCACTTTGGAACATGACTCCTACATCTTCCACTGAAATGCGAATTGCTTCATGGCGGGGCAGAGGCCTTGGCACTGGAAGTGGAGGTGTGGATTTACTTTAATCCTCCAAAGAACCTGTCACTTATCATGGAGGGGGAAGACTGGGCAGAGCCCTGCAAGATGAACTGCAATCTTTCCACCGCTGGGTTGGGCATGTGTTTTCTGAGAGAGATTGCTAATTAATTGCTCACTATCAAGAAATCCCCTTTGCTGGTCCTCAGGTGGTCGTAGGGGTGGTAGGCGAGGCTGCAGAAAGCAGTAGCCAGGTCACTGAGAAAGAGCTAACATTTGGATCGTGGAGGTCAGGGACGTTTACGGAAGCAGCGACATTTCTGTTGGATCCAGGGCATTCACTGGGGATTGGAACAAAACCATCTCTCTCACTGTGGGAAAATCCGGAACAACGTTTCAGACTCTCAAGATGACAAAAGGTATTGGCATTGCAGCCAGAGTGCAGGTGTTTGCCAGGACACCCTCTCTGCACCCAAGGCATTGGGCTTTTGCTATTTTCACCACGACATGTGAGTATACAGCCACCACACCTACCCCGATAAACACCGGTGCCTCCATGTTGAACCCTCAAAACCCAGCTTCTCTAGGAGGTCCCTGTTTCTATGTCACTCCTTCTCCTAGTTCCATGTCACCACCCATCATTTTCTAACCATTTTCCTGACTGCACGACGAGCTTCTACTGCTTTGTGAGAAAGAATCGAACCTTTGACTGAGTTAATATCAGCCAAGTTCATTTCTCTGGATTTTATTCTTTGTTGTTGCTGTTTGCTTGTTTTAACTCCTTCAGTTACTGTCTGAGATGCTTCCAAGCCGTAGCTAAGCATCATCATCACCATCCCATCATCCCACCTCACATGTACTGAGGCTACGTAGCACTATTGTTCAACAAACGCTATGCAGCGTACACCATTCTAGGAGATTTGCTTGTGTTAATGCCTTTAAACTTCATAAAAACTGTTACAGTACCCACGAGCAAGGTACAATTATTATCGCTCCCATGTTATAGATGAAGAAACTAAGGCACGAAGAGTCCAAGAAAACTGTTCAAGATCACACCATGAGTAAAGGAAGGAACCAAGATTCACGGCAAGCAATCTGGGCTAGAACTCACGTTTCTAAAGAGTATGCTACACAGCCTCTTAGAGTTAGAGTTTCTCAAGCCATAAGTTTGAAACAACAAGCTGGCACCTGGCTAGAGGGTCCTTGCATTGAAACCTTCTTTTATTCACCCATTCCTTTTATTGGTCGATATTAATTTGTTTACAGTTTTCCCTATGTTTTCATAAACATGCTTTTACTCATCTTCGTGGGCACACATGGGCATGTTTAAAAGCTATTTTGCATAATCCCAGGGCATGCACACTTGAAATCTTGCTAGATATTGCCGAATCGCCCTGCAAGATGGTTGAACCAATTCATGTGGTGGATGGGAATAGCTGTTTTCCCACACCCTAGCCAACATTTTGATATTAGCAAACTCATTGAGCTTCACCAATCCAAATGCATTTTTCAAAGCTGTTTGTGAAATTAAATCTTTGACTTGCTATTTGTGAAATTAGGCCTTCTCTCTCTCAGCCCCACCCTCTCACTCCCACCTTAACACCCAAGAAAATAGAGATGCCCTCTGTCCTTTAAAACTCAAGTCAAAACAGCAGTTCTCTTCTCCTCTAGTTGCATAGAGACGCTTCCAGAATAACTAGTTTTACAGCAGCATCTTGCAGCCTCAACACCACAGCAATAGCATATTGAATTGGGAAGTAGTATAATAGTTAAGTGTACAGGCTCTGGAGTTAAACTGCTTGGGATCAAAACCAGGCTAACCTTCTCAGCTGCAAGGCCTTGGTAAGTGATCCTTCCTATGCCTCAATTTCCTCATCTGTAAAATGGGAATATTCATGTAACACCAGCCTCATAAGGTTGTCCCCAAAACTAACGATTAAATAAAGTATGCACAGTGCTTATCAAAGTGTCTGGCTCACAGATAGTGTCCTGTAAATTTTGTCTGCTAGCAACTTTACAAAAACTGTACCTATAGGCTAGTGAATAGAAAATGTGTTTCTGCCTCTTATTTTAGATTTTTTAGATTTAGATTTTTAAAGACTATAGTATCTGAAATGACAGGAACTGTTACAGTTGCTGGGCCCAACCCTTTCCAATAACCATGAGTGACTTGAGGGCTAGGGCCACGCCTTCTTCCCATCCCCAGTGCCTAACCCAGTGCCTGGTGCATAGTGAGTGACAGTAGATGATAGCTAGATAGATGGACAGACACGCCATGGCTCATTGAGCTCCATAGGCAAAATCTACACTAGTTCAAATGCAAATGCCCAGGCCCAACTCACTAGATCAGAATCTTTTCTTTATTGGGGCCCTGGAATCTGCATTTTGAATAATTTCCCCAGTGATTTTTGGCCATGGCTGTGAGGTTATAGATAATTCTGGCTCTAGAGAAAATTCTTTCCAGCACTTGGCATAGTTCCTTACACATCGTTGGTATTCCATAAATATTGCTGATTGAATAAATTAGGCATCTCAGGTAGTAGTTACAGGATTTTCACACTGACATGGCCCCAAGAGATGGAGGCGCATCAGACCCTCTCAGCCACAGTTCCCGCGGTGTGGACCCCAGAGCCGACATGCTGATGCCACGCGCTCCCAAGAGGAGGAGGCGGGGTCCCCTGTGGCGATCGCACTTCTCCTACTGCTCCTCCAGCCACCCTCGGGGCGTCTGCCATCACCCAACACTCTAAACCGACATCCCACAACCACCTGGGACCTCCACATTTCACAGAAACCTCCAAATTTTACAAACACTGTTAAGCATGCTGGAGGGTAAATCATTTCAAGCCCAAGGTCAAGCTCACCTCAGCCACTGCCCAGCACCCAAACTAACCTCATCAGACCTCTTAAGATTGCGGACTGTGGCCTGCCTGGAGCTCTCAATCTGGGGGCTCCTCCTGCCTTGCCCAAGGCCCCCAACTCCCCTCCTCCCTTTCTCCCCAGGCCCAGTGACTCCCAGTCCCTGGCCTTCTTGCCATCTATCCTGCTCTCCCTGCTCCCAGGTCCCGTCTGCACCCACCCCCACCCCCACCCCCACCCCCCACCTCTGTCCAGACCCTTCCTTATCCGGGGAATTTTGAGTTCCCAAGAATTCAGTCCCGGCATAGGCCATTCAATAAAAGGATCACATGACTCAAAACTAAGCAGCGCTCAATACACATGTGGGGATGGATGGAAAGGTGGCTAAGCTGTATTCATTTTTTGTTTTGTTTTGTTTTTGAAATCACAGTTTTGCTTTATAAACATTATTTCCACTGTTGGAAAAAGCACTCATCTCTTGAAGCTGCTTTTAAAATATTGAGGATGCCTGGACTGTGTTCAGATGAATATCAAATGCATGTTTTCAATGGCGGCTGATGTGTGCGGAGCCCTTCCTAGCGCCGGGCAGAGCAGGGGCCACGTGTGCCTACGAGCTCCATTGGATCTTCACAGCAACCTCACAGGCTGATCCGAACCCCAAGCCATTTTACAAAGGAGGAAACCAAGCAAGAGACCTAGGGACTAAGATGCACCGGGTTAAATCGCTCATCAGCGGGTGTTTGGCTCCGTGCGCTGCAGGTTATGGCGGAGGGAGCTGAGGTTGACACCCTCGCTCTCCTTCGTTCCCTTCTTTACAAGGTAAACATGCCCAGAGCAGCAGAGACACAAACAGTGCAGTCCTTGTTGGAAGGGAGGTCAGACCGGTTGAACTAGCCAGGGTTGAAAAATTCCCCCACCAGTCCCCACAGTGGGGACTTTGGGGACAGGGTGGGGAGGTCACTTCAGGCTTCCTCCAGGCTTGGCCTGTGCCTCGGCTCCCCACAAGGCTCCAGCGCTGCGGTGGTCCCCTGCTCCCCACTCGGCCCCGAGATGGCTGCGCACGCCTGGGTCCCGCCAGCCGCCTTGTCTCCGTGTGGCAGTGGGAATGTACATCCCCAGCAGATGAAAGCAGGGGGCCCGACAAAGGGAAAATGAAATTTCCCTTGAGCTATTTGCCCTGGCTGACTAACCCAAACCTTCCTTCTCAGGATGAAGAACAGCTCTGATGTTCTGATGTTGAAAGCATCAAAGGCTGATCCCCTCAGCTGAGCAGTGACACTCAGTCGCTTGGCAGCCAGGCCTCCGGAGCACCCACCCCCACCATTTCCAAAGCCCAGGCCCTCGGAATCGACCCTGCCTGATTAGTAGTAGCCAGTATTCCACTAGTCAGACGGTGGCTATGCGGGCTACTCCTAGGCTTTCCTTTATCCCTCCTGCTCCTCCTCCTCTGTCTATGACGCCACCTCTGACCCCTACCCCTCTGACAGGGACACAAACTTGTCCTTTCCTAAGCAGCCCCCTTCCCCCTGCACCAGCTGCAGAGTTCAAAGCCTGTGGAAGGAGAGCCTCGAGAAATACAAATCAGTTTCCAGAAAGCTGGAAAACACGATTTCTAGAAAATATCATTCTCAACAGCTTCATCTCTTTTTTGTCCCGATTGCAAAAGTGATCCGTGTTCGCTGTTGACATTTCAACAATTCAGAAGACTATAAAGAAGAAAGTTAAGATTGCTGGTGAGCCCACCGAGGGGAGGGCCCCACGGTCAATATTCTGCCGCGGAGCCTGTGTCTAAACACCCAAGTAGCCCAACGACACGCGGCCTGGCTCGGACCCCCGCGGCTGAACGTGCCACCTGCTCTCCTCTCTCCGCAGGACGGCGGTCACCTTTCCCTCTTAGAGACTTTTTTAAAGCATCCCTCTGAATTAAACATCAATTCTGAGGCTCTTCCAGTATTTCCTTAAAACATAAGAGCTGCTGCCCGGCGAGCGGGCAGAGTCCTATTCCAACTCTGCTTTTAAGCTAAATTGAACACAAAAAAGATGGCCGGGAACCAACTTCGGACAGCCACGGGTGGCTCTGTGGGAGGAGGACCTCTCTGTGCAATTTGGGTAAAGCAAAGGTGTGATCTCTGCCCTCCTTTGTTTTTAAAAATTAGTAGAGCTTTTCCGACAGGCTGCCATCCGCCACTGGCAGCGAACGGTCACATCACGGCCTTTATTCCCAGCTCACTACGCCAGGTAAATAGAAGCTTACAGGGCAGACCAGGGAACGATAAGCAATTCTCACTGCAGCGAGTTCTTACTATATAAATTCATCCGGCAGCAGCTTAGTATCCACTGGCAAAACCAGAAACAATGGGGAGCCGCCAGGCCTGGCTCTGACGAGGTCAACCATCAAGGTTATCTATATTCAATTACTGGTATCTACAAACTTGCATAGCTGTCAGCCGGTCAGGGCCCAGATGAAAACTCACCATGCACACGGAAAGCAAATATAGTTTCCGAGCAGAGCCTCAAATTAGCTCCGCGAGTGACTTGGCTTCGAAAGCACACGAGCCATCAGCCTTTGGGGACGTTCCTGGCGGCAGCGCCTCAATGTCTAAATTTGGGCATCATCTTATAAATCTCTGTTCCTGCGGTAGGAAAGGACGGGAATTGCTCCTTAACCCTGGGTGACGATAAATTATATCACTTAACAATAGATAAACTTAAGACACTTTTCCTGTGCGGCGGCCCCATTGTGAGGTGACCGCTAATCTCCGCCATCGCTCCTCCCCGGTCGGCCCCACTAAAGACCTGTCGGGGGTGAGAAGACACAATAATTTGTTTTCTAACTCCTCCTCCAGAACCATATATCATGTGTGGAAACAAAGCTCTCCAACAACAGATATGTATCTGTTTCCTTTATCTGAGTTTCTCTTCCCAGCAGGGGCGCTGCCAACAGGACATGTTTTTGGCGCGGTGCATCTGTGGTATAGGAAGGGGCGACAGCTCTTTCCCCAGCCTGGCTAGAAGTCGGGGAAGTTTGGTTTTCCAGGAGGAGAGAGGGCGTGCCTGCCAGAGAGGAGGGATGTCTCCTCACTGCCACACCCCACGTCCCCTTGAATCACACCTCAGCTGTTCCTGGCAGGTGCCTTTCCACCCAGGCCCCTCGGAGGGGCCCCGCGGAGGTTTAGCCGTGGTGCAAGTCAGGATTACTCAAGGCCGAGGTAATTTCTAGATTAGCTTGGGGAGGCCATAAATGGCGGGCCTGTTAGGAGCTAGATGTCTTTGATTTTCTCCTTGGGCTGCAAGTATCTGAGTGGTTACTCTCCCCCTATCTGTGCCAGGCTTCTTCCACTGGTCTTGTCATTTTCAGAATCTTGAATATCCCCTTCTCAGAACTTCTGACCCCTCTCCAGGTGGGCATGCCAGCCCTGGCTCACACAGGCCACCTGAGCTGCAGAATTAAGGACTATACGTTCATACGTGCAATCTGTTTGGATTAGTCAGGCCAGGCTGTGGGACAGAGGAGAAACTATGATTATCTTTATGAGAAACTGTTTCACATGAGTTCCTATGGGGAGAGGCCAGGTGCAGCCAGGTCAGTCTCGACTTTCAGTCAGGCCAAGACATGCTCCCACCTCCAACCTGGGCCCCTGGGCCCTCCTAGGCAGAGCCGCATCTGTCCAGCTGTGCAGGTTACATACCGTCCTTGAGGCCATCTCTAAGGGGGTGCGATCCATATCATAGCTTTTGGAGATTTCTACGTTTATTATGACAACTTCTGGTCGATGACAATAATGTGTTTTAACAAAATCAGTACAGACCCTTTTCTGATACATGGAAGTAAAGCACCTCGAGAAAGGGACCCTCCCTTTAATAGGCACAGAGGCACCGTGTCGGCGAGGGCAGTCCTGCACCGAGGAACACACTTCTTCCCCCTGGAGTCCACATGGCCACTTATTTAGTGGATCCCCTTGTACATGCCAGGGAGGAGGGTTATTATAATGAGATGGTCTGTTCACCTGTCTGTCCCCTCCCATTGGGATCTCTGTGTCCATTTCTGTGTCCCCAGCACAGAGCGCAGTGTCTGGCTCATGAAGGTGCCCAACAAATGTTTGATGAATGAATGAATGAAATTCTGCATACTTCAACCCCTACTGTAGGGTCTACATAGCAGGTTAAAAATGAATGCTTTGATGAACCAAACTGATTCAATCTGTAGATTGGAAATCTATTTGCCCAATAGAACACAGGGACTATTAAAATGTGGGATCATTACCATTTTTCTCTTACAGCTTGATGCTAAGAGCTTGTCCAAAGAACAACATGTTTCTGACCATGTTCCAGGAGTCCACAGGGAAGGAGGAGATGGCCACAGCCAAGGTGACACAGACACCTCTCTGCAGGGAAGTGGTGGCAGGCTAAGGGAAAAGCTGGTGGAGGGAGACTATGGGAAAACATGTCCTGTTCTTGTCTTAGGATACTGGCATGTGTTTTCTTAAAGTGTCAAAAGTGCTAGAGGAGCTTAAATGACATACTTTACAAGTGGCAATCTCAGCGAGCCTGCTAGAACTCCGTGTTGGAGATGCTAAGTTCAACCCCCCTCAGACAGTCAGCCAGGGTTCCTATCAAGGATGAACAATTCTGACGCCTCGTATTCCTCCTGCCTGGGAAGTCCCAAGTCCTGTGACCTCCTGGTACTTTCCTTCCCTTTGAATTTCCTTGGAAACCCTTGGAACATTCAGCTGTATTTCCCCTGTGGTTGGGAACATGTGTGATCATGGCAAAGTCACCAGACCTGGAATCTGAGTAAAGGGGCAACATGACAACATTAAAACCTAGTTACTGTAGTATTTGTTCTTTATTTGGTGGTTATGAAACTAGTGATTTTTCATTATTAAAATGAATCCAAAAGCGAACAAAAAAATGTAAAAGGGAGAATTACTTACAAGCCCACCTTGCCCCTACCAAAGATTAACGTTCTGACAAATCGGTCTGTGTCCCTCCAGACTGTTTCTGTGGCATTTGTCTACAGATGCCTCTGTCCACTCATGCATTACCCATCAAAATAGTAAAAAAAAAAAAAAAAAAAATCCATACCATACTATTTTTGTAACCTTCTTTTACATTTAATAATATATTATAAACAATTTTCTTGTCGATAAAAATATTTTTACCTTACCTTGTAAAATACCTGAATAGTATTTAGTTATACGAATGAACAGTGATGCATTTAATCAATTCCTGATTTGATGGGCATTTAGGTTATTTCCCTTTTTTAAAATTTTTTTGGTTATCATACATAATGTCACAAAATTCTTCATATGCCTATCTTTCAGCATTTGTCACTTGTGGAATTAACTTTTACTACGAAAAAATAAAATCTGCCTTAAGGCCCCATACATGTAAAAGTCTCATTCACACACACACACACACACACACACACACACACACGACTGTTTAATCAAAACACGTGCATTAAGCCCCTACCAGGTACCAGGCACCGTGTTGAGGATTCGGTAGTAGGATAGAAATGAATCTTGCCTCTGAGAACTCACTATCTAGATAGGATAATGGTATTTCTGATGAATAAAAGGTTTTACAAACAATTTAGCCAAAGAACTAAAGAATCTGAGAAAGATGGAAGAAAGAAAGGAAGGAAAGAAGCAAGGAAGGAAGGAAGGAAGGGAGGGAGGCAAGATGGAAGGGAGAAAGGGATGGAGAGAGGAAAGGAGGGAGGACCCAAGTTCATAATCTCGTTTAAGACTGAAAAAGGGCATCGGGAACAAAAAAGCTAAAAATTCATAATATCTCATCAAAGACATGGCACAACGCTTTGCGTTTACTGAATGCCTGCTACATGCCAAGCATTTTATGGTTTTATCTGGTTTAAAATCCACCACAACCCTCTGAGTAAGGTGGTGATACCCACAAGGCAGCCATGTGGCAGAGCAAGAACCCTCACACCCACAGCCGCAAAACTCGGACTCCAAAGCCTGCTGCTTCCCCATGTGTAGCGCGGTAGGGGCGGCGATGTGAACACTGCTGGCATCGGTGGTGGTGATGTTGGTAACGGTAGTGATAATGGTAGTGGCCGTGGTGGTGGCTGCAGTTATGACAATGGTAGTGGTGGTCATGGAACCAATGTTGGTATTGGTGACGGTGTTGGTAGTTACCAGTGTTTGTGTTGGTGTTGGCAGTGTTGGTAACGGTTGGTGGCACTGATAGCCGTGGTGGTGGTGGTGGCAGTGGCAACGGTGGCTTTGTAACTGTGGTGATGATGGTGATGCTATTTGAGGTGGTGGCAGTGGTCGTGTCAATGCTGCTGGAGTTACTGGTGTTGGTGACGGTGGTGACGGCGATGGTGGCAGTGACAGTAATGGGAGTAGTGGGGGAGGGTGGGGTTAAGGATTGAATAAAACGCAAGGTTCAGCCTCACTACGAGACGTACCAGGAAACTGCCGGAAAACACAAGCATTTGGACCCCGTAAGCCACTGGGAACCTTCCAGCATAAGCTGCATTTCTAAATAATGATTAGGACCAGGGCAAGGCCAGAGTAAAGCCCGAGAAAATCACACTGGCTCTGGGGCTCTCGCCGACAACATCTTTGTTGATTGCTCTCTCTCCACTCTAAAGAAGAACCACCTCACCTCCTGCCCCACCCAATAAAACGGCTCGGTAAATATAATTACTTGCACCGTCTAATCAATAATGGATTGCTCCTGGCCCCTGCTTGCTCAATATCAGTGTCTGGGATCACAGAATCCTGGTACTCCCCTCAAGATGTCAATTTCTGCTTAATGTTAGATAAACCACATCTATCAACCCCGTCCGTTAATGAGATTTTATTGTGCCATTAATAATACACATCCTTAAAAAAATGTTTTCGACTAATATAACATGAAATATGAGGTTGAAAATATTCTCCGCTTCCCAGTCATATAACTCCCAATTGCCAATTGAACAAGCCAAATCAATGCTGTATTAAACAATCTCAGAAAGTGATTATGGAATCTGAGAGACAACCAACGGTTAGGCGAAGAGAAACTATTTTCCCAATGATTTTTCTAAGACAGAAAGAGAATTAACAAGCAGTCTTCATCCACATTAAGAGGCCAGTTAGTGGAACTTAACGAATAGCGTTTGTCACCCCCAGCGTGGGTTAGTCTTTGCCCTGAGTTTGGGTCACAGGTTCTAAAGGAACTCACAGGTCTCCTGGATGATGTAACACATGAAATACCCTCATTAGAAACACATTGCCAAGAGCACGTGGCCGGGACGCCTGCTGTTGAAGTTCATTTGTATACACAATAAACACTGGGTAAGCAGCCCAGTTCTGAGAGGAGCTGTCTCCACGTCAAATCCCAGGACAGAAAACCCCAGGGATGCCAAACTGCATCACAAAACAAAAACAGCTGCGAGAAAACGCAGGCGACAAGCAGAGGTGCCGAGGAGTAATTGACAGGCCCGGAGTTTGCTTGATCTGGAAAATCCTGTTTGTTTTAATTGCCTCAGTGCTCTGTTCACCCTGTAAAGAATTTGGCTCACTCTCCTCTATTTCCTGATTAGAAATACTCTTTCGTTTTGAACAAGGTGATCGTTAGCTCCATAGTCCCAGGGTTTGGGGCTCCTAAAGGAACGGCAGACAGAGTTTGCAGGAAGAGAGGTGGTCTGTAAATATTTTGTCAGTAATTCGCCCTAATTTTCTACTACACTGTTCACTAGTTATTTAATTAGTAACATAATAAACAGCAAGTTCCTTGAACAGAGGCAAGCTGTAATTTGGGGTGCCGCACATGCTAAAAGGGGAGAAACAAAATCTCTTCTGAGTTTGTGTGAAGATGTTTGGGGTTCTCACCCATGGGTCACTTGGACCCTGGCCATCCACGTCTGTAGGTTCTGATGTTTGGGGCTGAGTGTCCAGCCCTGTGAATACCTGTCTGCAGATAAAGGCTTAGGGGAGTGCATGCATGTGTGTATACACATGGAACATTCTGGAATCTTAGATCCATAAGCTTTATCCGTACGACTTTTTACACAGTTGTGGATAGACATGTGGCTTTCCATGTCAAGGACTGCAACTAGGTGTGACACATGGCTGTGTGTTCCATGGTTCCTTTATTGGGTCTCTGGTAGAAACTGGTTTTTTCTACATAGAAACGTCAAGGAGATCAAATAGCTATTCAGATCTCTCCATGTGGGCAAAGCCTGGATCTCTCTCTCTCTCTCCTCCCCCTTCTCTCTCTTTATCTCCTCTCCCTCCCTCTTCTGTCTTTCTCTAAAAAAAAAAATCAATGGGAAAATATTTTATCCTTACTTACCCATTGGTTTTCTCTCAAATTTCATAATCACTCTCTGAGACTGCTTAATATAACATTGATTTGGGTCACAGGGTCATTCTAAGTTTGGATTGCAATGATTCTAGAATTTTCCTTTCTTTGTTTCCTTTTTTCTTTTTGGACAAATAAATAGTCCACTTAAAACATTTCCCAAACAAAGGGTAGGGCCATGCTCTACCTTCCTCTCCTGAACGTATATGGTGTCCTTGATTATTTTTCAAAATCTTTTTCTACTATTTCAGTGGACCCTAGAAATAACTGCGGCAGCCTGGTAGACACAGTTTCAGACAAGAGCTGCTCTTCCAAAGCAAGTGGCAAAAAGGTGACTATTGCGTAAGCTGCTACCTTTGTGTGACAGAGGGAAGACACGAGACCGTGTGTTTGTGTTTATATTTGCATAAAGGACCCTTTTGGGGTGGTGTGATAGTTGTGCAGGGGATTGGAACAAGGTTTTCCACTGAAAACTGTATGTTGTTAGATTGTAGAGCTATGTGGATGTGGCATCTGTTCAAAAAATTAAAGACAGTAAATGAAAAACAAAACCAAGAAACCATCAACTTGACTATTCAGTTGGCCTTTGGGGGTTGTATGACAGTGATACATGGAATATTTTCTGTCAAAAATTGTCAAAATTTGAAAAAAAAATGGGTCGGTATATTTGGCATGGTCTGCTGAACCCACAGATGAGCTGGGGGACTCTCGTGCTTCACGGTGACAGTCGCCTTCGAGCTGTGCAGACATGGCCTGAAAGAAACCCTCCGAGGCCACGTAGGACAAGGTGTTCCTAAGTATGGAAACAAGAAGTTGGAGGAAGGGAGAGAGCTAAGGAAACCATAGGATGCCCAAGTCTAAAAATAGTGCGTAGGACTGAAAATTTGGGGAAACCGAGGCAAGGCACCTGGGGAGAGATTTCCAAGTGGTATCCATTTTCTTGGTGCCCTCAATCATGCTAAACTGTTTGAGAAGCTGGTATGATTAATAATGATAATGAATGTTCTCTGCCAATGAGAAGGCACAGGAGGCCGTTTCCACCCTGCAGGGCCCCGCTGCTGTAGGTCTCCGGGACTGGCCCGCCAAGGGCGTGGTTTCGTTGCAAGTAAGGAGGAGCTGAACCCTCGCTGTAGACCCACCTTCCCTCCGCTGCTCCCTCTGCTCCTTTGTTTTCCTTGTTTTTTTCCACCCTCATCCAAAACACCGTCTTCTGCTCTCTTGCTCTGTCCTCACAAGTCCCGCGTGGACAAGACAACAGACGACTGAAGGCACGCAGCAAGCATTTTTTCTCTCTCTTTCTTTCTTCCTTCTGTCTTCAAGCAAAATTTCAAGCCTGTGTCTCGGTCTGTTTGAAAGCAGCATTCTGATCGATCCGCTTTATTTTGATGGCTGCGACAAACACCTGCGCAGGGAAGTAAAAACAAAACGGCGGGTTCATCCGCTGGAGACGGTATTTATGTGTAAGTGATACTAAGACCACGCTGGTAACTCAATAGTAAAATGGGCTGGTTTTAGGGCTGTTGCCATTAAGAAAATAACACTAATACAAGACACATGTGGGTGCCGGCCAGGATGTGTCCCCAGAGCTCCCGGGCAGCCCAGGCTGGGGATCAAGGCTGGGAGCTCAACCCTGGCTCACAACCTTTGCTGTGATCCCAGGTCAGAATCTGCTAATGTAATTTTCTGCCAAAGTGGGGGCATCCGTGTGTTCCCAATGCTGTATCAGAAGGTTTTGTTTTGATCTATTAGATCACAGAATCACTGACCTTTAAAGTTTGAGATCTTTAAGTTATGCCTGGTTAGTTTTTAGAGGAGTAGCCCAGAGAGGTTAAGTGGCTTACCTGAGGTCACATAGCCAAACCAAGACCAGCACCTGGATATTAGTCGCTGTTTTGCAGTCAATGTGGCCAAAGAAATAAGGTGAACCGTACACTACCGCTATTTAAGCACCATGTTTGGTTTGGGTACCACTGTAATTCTGAAAGACTGTTATGATCATGTATTCTCATCCACCAGAGCACTGCACAAATAAACCAAAAGCACATATAAAAACGATTAAAAAAAATGCTATTTGGGATTCCTCAACTTGTGATTGCTGCCTCCTTTATGAAAGCTTTTCTCTTCTATTTTGCTTATGTTTTGGGTGTTGGCTTAAAGGTCACCAGTGAGAGGGACCCTCTCTGAGAACCCAATCCAAAGTGGCCTTTTCTCCTGCACTTCTATCATCTTCCTTGTTTCCTTTGCTATCTGAAAGTATCGTGTCTGTTCACCTGTTGACTTATTTATTGTCTTTTTCTTCTTTTAGAATGTGAGATCTGTGAGGGCAAGGATCCCTGACCACCTTGTTCGAGGCTGTATTCCCAGTACCACGCACATAGCAGGTGCTCTGAGTCTATACATGAATATTTATTTGCATGCATAAATGAATACAACCATGGACAGGACTTTTCCTTCCCTAAAGCCTCCATGCATCCTCATGCATCCTCTTCCACCTTATGGCACTTGTATTCTGCCTGAAACACCCACCCCATCCCACCTCCCCCAGCGCCCCCATCACAGTGGAAGGCCTTTGAAGGCAGATGTATTTATATCGGCGGCAGTGCTTAGAGCTGTATCCTGCTCGTGTTGGTTCTGCAATTCAATTGAGACGGGCACACAGATCAAGAGGTTTGGGAGCCTGTCCAAAAATAAAAGTCAACTCACCATTTCCAGACTGTTGAGCTAAAGGAAGGCATGCATTTAAAGGGAAAGCTTCCATTACAACTAATTAATATGTTTTGGTATCTCCCTTTCTTCTGGGCTTGAAGCTGGGCACAACCAACACATGGTGTTAAATAAAGATATCTTGGACCAAATTCTTGTTTGTGTCTCCTAAACAGCTACTTCCAGCTGGCTTTATTTAAGTGATCGTAGGATAAAACTTCATCACCATCTCCAGTGAACATGACGAAAGACTGCTTCATCCGTCATCTCCAGGGCTGGTGCTCAGAAGTCCCTCAGCCCATAAAGGGACATAAGACACTGAAGGCGCCATCACTCCAGTTGAGAGCCCCACCCTCGGCAGCCAGGATACAAGGTTGGCCGAGACTGCCAGTATGGAGTGCTGAGCAATGTCTTTGGAATCAGGTAGATCTGAGTTCCAATCACAGCCTTCTTATTTATGGGCCAGGCGAGTCTGGGCCATTGGATGTCAGTTTTCTCATCTGGAAAATGGGAATACTACATCACTTACACACTTGATCAAAAGGCTAAATGTCTGCGGAATGGCTGAAATGAAGTAGCCACTTAATGAAGGGTAGTTATCGCTACTCTTACTACTTCCCCACCCTGTGCCTTGTATTTAAAATCCAAACCCATTTCTATGCTTCCAGGCCCCATACAGCCAGACCTAGATCCCACCTCAGTACTTTTGCATGTGCTGCCTGGTTCTTATTTCGTTGCGTGGATGTCAGCTCACATGGCATTTCTCCAAGAGGCCTTCTCCAATGGCCTCATCCAAGGGAACCCCACGCTAAGCCTTACATTCCACAGCATTCCTCTGCTTCTCAGCCTCTCCATGCACTCTCAGCCTCTGACCTTGTCCCACGTGCTCAGCTGGGTGCTGATCCTCTTCCCTGTGCACCTGCAGCGTAAGAGCTCACTAAGAGGCAGGACCATGCTTGCTCTTCTCGTTGCAGCATCTCAAGCACTGACACAGAGTAGGTGCATAATAAAGCTGCATTGAATGGAGGCACGTCCAGACAAATCCATCTACATGGAAACAAACCCCCAAGAGGCTGCTAAGAGCCAAGAATAGGACCAGCTCTATAATTGACAGAACCCAGTGCAAATGAAAAGGCAAGGCCCACTCTTCCGAAGTATTCCAAATTTCAAGACAGTGAGGGCAAAGCATTGAACTAAATGTGGGACCCTTCTGAGCAACTGCACAGGTTGCCCGCCCGTGAAGCCAGCCCTGCCCGGAGGTCATGGTAGACAGATGGAAGAGTTATTTGATGTGGGCGTGGCCTGGGGAGGGTCTCGGATCACCCTTCGCAGCCAGCCCCAGTAGACACGGTTCAGGCCCCTCTTTCTCCTACACCTCTCGCTCCTCCCTCACCCTCCAGACCCTCCAGAAGACTGCTTCCAAGCGGGTCCCATGCCTGCTTCCACCACTCTATGGGTCTCTTCCTGTCTCCAGGCCCCCCTTTCATGGCATTACTTCAGAGCACATTCCCATTATAAGGAGCTTGCCGAAGGGTGATGAGTGAGAAAACCCGCACACCAGAGAGGACCACGCCCTCGAACCCACTGGGCCGGCAGAGGATGGGAGAGGTCCAGGAAGAGGGCTGCCACAGACAGATGTGTGGGTTGCGCACTGGACGAGGCCCTTCTGAGGGCTGAGTGAAGACGGAAGTACAGCCTGTGCCACAGTTACTAATACCAAGCAGGGCACCCAGGGGAGGGCTGCACCTGCCAGGCGAGAGGGCACCACTGTCCCCTTGAGAAGCTGCGTGCCTGCCTGGAGAGAGAACTATTTTCTCATTTGCCCAAAAGCACCCGATAGTTTAGCAAGGTCCCTGCCCAAGACCAGACGCAGGAAGCTTTCCAAGCAGCTGAGAGAACTTAAGAGTGTAACCAAAAGCAAAAAAAAGAAAAGAAAGAAAGAAAGAAAGGAAAGAAAACAAAAAACTAAACACTCTTTCGTTTCGTCTAGTCCGACTGGCGTGCTCACTGCCCAGAGGCGAGCGGAGACACAAACCCGAGAGCCGTGGGCACAGTCCGCGCAGGTAGCTGTCAGCGCACGGCGTGCGACCGGAAACGGGCGGCTCATTTCCCCTTGCTGGCACACAGGACACGGTACGTGTTCCTCCACCCTTGGCAGAAGGCCCAGTGGTGGCGATTTTCTGGGATATATTAATATTGGGGGTGGAGTTAGGAGCGAGAAGCAGTGAGAGAACATTGGTACAGTTTGAGATCAAATTAAGACTTTCTGGACCGTTCGCAGGGTGGGAGCCAACACCCGGTTTTCAGTGACACTTGCTTCCGTGTGGCTTCGGAGGAGCCTGTAAGCCCCAGTGCACTTACTGGAAGGGCTCTGTCCTCCCTGCGTGGCTGGGACCCCCCAGGATCACAAGCAAAGAGGAGCAGGTCCTCACTCTGCTCCCCTCGGGAGTCCAACCTGGGCCCTCTGTAGACAGTATGACAGCCGGCACCTCACGGCAATTTCCCAGGAACTCGCGGGATTCCAGCACCCAAAGTTACCCCCAGCAGAGGCCTCAGGGACTCTTCTCCAATGTTCCTGATGAAATGTTACATCCACCCTTTATTTTGTGGGGAGGATCCTTAAAATGGAGATGCGATGCCGACATCTCTCTTCAAGAACTGGCCACCCTTTCTTCAACTGTCTTTAGAAAGTCCCTGGTTTTAAGGTGGGACTTTTGTCCAGACAGCCAGAACTGGGAAAGAAGCAATGTGGATTTTCGTCCTTCATTTCAGCGTGGAGTCCCCAGTTCCACGGGTTTACAGCGGGACAGAGGGCCGATGAGGGAACTAGGCAGCCCACTAGTGTTTGAGTCGGGTGCTTTGAGCACGTGCATCACTGAGTTCGCTCGGCAGCACTGGCAGGTGGAAAGCGGATTCCACTTTTTTACAGATATGGAAACGGAGGCCAAGAAAGGAAACATCTCCCAAGCATCAACTCTCCCGTGGGCAACATAACAGGTTGCCATTCTCTGGTGTTAAACGCCTCTGGGAGATGGGTAGTATTATTAATTCCCATTTTGCAGATGGGGAAACTGAATTCTGAGTAGCCAAGGAATAGACTCAAGGTTTGTATAACCAAGAGGTGGTAGTCCTGGGATTCCAACTCAAGGACCCGATGCTTCCCACCCCACTTCCCTCTCAAAGCGAGGGTATCATAAAGCACATGTTCTGGATGAATCCATCATGGCCCAGATTTCATGTCAGAGGCCAGGGACCCATTCCCCAACTCTGGATGAGGGTGTAAGTGGAGGGGAAGATCTTTGTTAGCATGTTTCAAAAGTCAAGTGGTGAAACTTCCTGGCCACCATCCGGGTGGGAAGAGACTTGTCCTCGGGTGTCATCCATGGCAACTGGAACTGAGCAAAGCCAGCATGTCGATGGCAAACATGTCCTCACCCCCGCCTCACCCCACACACGCCCTGAACCATGAGCTTTACAGCCGCCCAGGGCCTCGCCTTGGACAGAAACCAGCCGAGCATCACGATGCAGGCCTCGGAGGCTAAACCCTTGGGTGGGGAAACATCCTGGCCTTTGCCAGTCCGCTCCTCTCTCGGTTTTATTAACCAGAAGGCGGAGAGCTGAATGCCGGTTTGCAATACCAGTTACCAGCTGGTGGAATCACAGAGCAAAGCCTTTTCTCCTGGAACCAGCCTGAAGACCACGCCAAGCCACCAGATGGGCAGTAAAATCTTTTAAACAGCTGCTGTCTGTGGCTCCGCTACTGCTGGAGTTGTACGTTTATTTTATAGGGATCACGGGCAAGCAGAGTCCATCAGATTGAAAATTAAAAAGAACATGTTACAAAGGCCGGTTCGCCTTCCCAGCGTCTTTGGATCATAGCTGCTCCCCGGAGTTCAGTTGGGAGAAGCCTAAGGTCTTCTACATTCCGGGGACAGGATGAGGACCCGTTGGTCACTGGTAAGAGAGAATTTCATAGCAACCACCCCATCCACGAACTGACATCTTGGCGTGTGTTTAGCAGGTGTTATCTCATTTAATCCTCACGACAGCCCCACAAGTGGGCACTACTACTTGGTCCATTCAATAGATGGGCATTTTGAGGCTTAGAGACGTTAGGGATTTGCCTGAAATTGCACAACTGGAAATTGGTAGCGATGGAATGTGGGTCGAGGTTTTCCCAACGATAAAGCCTTTACCTTTGGGGATACTTTCTCTGCTCACAGTGACTCACGTCTGCCTGTGGACATCTGCTCTTGGGACAATCATAAAAGAAAGTAACTCCAGCAGAAAAGAAGGGTCCGGAGCTTGGTACTGACCAACACATGGTTCCACTGCCTCCTGGGTCTTCTGACTCCACGTTTGATGCATTGCCTCAGTTTCCCCAGCTCTAAAATGAGGATAGCAAGAATAGCCCTGCACAGGGTTGTGTCGGGAAGTGATGAGACAAGGAATGCAAAATGCCTAGCACAATGTTTGACCTATAATAAGGAGGCTATTATAATAAATATTGGCTATAATTATTATTATTTGCCTTATTATGATTATGCGTAAAAGGGTATAGGGAAGCCCTTTGTTCTGTTCCCTCAAGATCATTTCAGTGCAGGGAGCATGTCTGTCCTTGGAAGAAAACTGTCTGGGAATTCTGCCTTGCTTTGTTTTTAGGAGCCGAATCAGTCCCCTTTTCTTTCGCCGTATTTGTAGAAAGTTCTTAACATTCAAACCAGATCCTGTTTAACCTTTTGCCCAGCGGAGCTTTACCTACTTCAAACCCCTTTGGCTCTCTGAGGCCTGGCTTCCTTCAGGCTCAGGCTGTAAATGTTTGACTTTGATTTGAGATACATGACAATAAATTAGGGGACATTTATCAAAGCTGCTTTTTGCATAAATTACCGCATTATACAAATACACTTAGCAGGATACTGCTTCTTTGATGTTGGGAGCAAAGATTTATGTGCGATGGAGTTTTTATTTATCTGCCCTGTTCACCTCTACAAGAGGTGGACATATTCCTCAATTAGTTCCATACTTCTCGGAATGACATGTGTCTCTCGCAACTTGAGTCGAGGGAACAAAGACACTTAAACCCCATCCAAGTGGCCTTTTTAAGGAGAGGAGAAGCTTTATCTGACCAGGGTGTCTCTGAACTCTTTCTCCTGAGAACAGCTTGAAAGAAATTTAAATCTATTGCTCTGGAACCTTCCCCCAGCATTTAAAAAAAAATAAAGGAAAGTGTTTGCCTGTGATGATGATGATGACGATGATGATTAAGGGAGTCACAGAAACGTAAGTATCTATCTTCCAAATTTAAGTAGATTAAGGGAGACAGGTGACTCCTTGCCCTGGCCTTCTGACTTCTGCATTTAGCTCCACTGAGCATATTCCGTGCAGTAAAAGTATGTGTGACCTGGGGAATGGGCCAAGATTTTTAGATTCATTGGCCATTAAAAAATATTCACGCATTTACAGGAGGGATTACTCTAAAGTTACAATTTTTCAATTTTTTTTTTTTGAAGCAAGAACATTTTAAAAAGGAATATTACCGACCCCTTTCCCATTGTTTCATAAGAGCTGATGCCGTTGTCAGAACACACAGAGGTGCCATTCACGTCGTGGCTCAGATCACCAGCAAAGTTTGAACAGAGCGGGACACCCGGCTCCAGGGCTGTTGATAGGTGAATTCTCAAAATGTCATATAGGTCACCCCCTGCCCCAGGACAGTAGCGGCCACTGTGAGGACAGGGAAGATGGACAGAGACATGGGGCAGGAAAGCTGTGAGTGTCACCCCGTGCAGGCAGGAAAGAATCACTCAGGCTCCAAGCTGCAGTGCAAGCAGGCACCGTGGCAGGCCAGGGGCACACCGGTGGCCTGCAATCGGAAGCTCCATCCCCCACCCTGACAGCCAGGTCTCATGCCCAAGGCAGCCCCCACTGGAGAGCACCCTAGAAATCGGGGGAAGGCAGCTCTCTCTCCATCTTAGCAGCAAAATTCCACCTCCATCCTTCCCCTAATCCCCTGGGGAACATGCCCCCATCCCCACGTTTACACCACAGCATCTTATCCTCATTCTCAGTGTCATCGTTCATAGCACCTGAAGGCCCTACTATGTGCAGGCAAAGCAGGGGACACAAAGGAGGAAAAGGCACAGCTTAAGTAAGGATTTGGTTGCGTGAAGGTGAGAGGAAGTGGCACTTGAACATGGGGCAAGAGTGTGATAAAGAAGGCAGAGATATTTAGGAATGATAATGCTAACACAGTAATGTCTGCATTTACTGAGCACCTGTTCTGGCCAAGCACGAATACACTGTGTCATTGAACCCTCCCATGACCTATTAGATAGGGACTATTATTGGCCCCATTTTGCAGATGAGCAAACTGAGGTTCAGAGAAGTTACATGGCTTGCCCTATGTCACCCAACTTGTAGACAGCAGAGCTGCAATATGAACCCAGTCTGACTGCAGACATTCCTAGACGGGGCTAGCGTGAGTGTTTGGGAACTGGGATTAGCAACAGTAAATGTTTGTAACTAGGCAGTGGCCTAGGCGTGCAGAGACATAATTCCAATCCCCACTCTCTTCAGGGTAACGACACCGAGTGGGAGAAATGACAGCAAAGGATAGAGTTTGGATATCCAATCAGGAAGGCCTTGATCACCTTGGGACAGAGTGAGTGGGGCCCAAGACCTTCCAGCCACACCTACCTGCAGGCAGTGCTAGAAAGCTCTCCCAACAAGGGCCTCCACCGATGCTGTGCTCATGTGCTGACCAGACAGAAAAACAGAACCAGAAAGGCCCTTCCCATGTGTCCTGGACTCACCCCAACCTTGGCTATTCCCACGCAGCCAGGCCTCACAGCACCAGTGTCCAGCCACAAGGCCTCCACGTTGAGTGTGTTCAGCTGAAGGTCATGGCTAACACTTCCAGACACTGGGAAGAAACACCCTCCCATCCCAGTCCATGGCACAGCTGGTGCAGGAGGTGGAGGCCAAAGAGTCCATAATAGCTTCTTGTGTGTTTTGCTGGAAAGCAACAAATATCTAGGCGTTGCGGCATTATACTCTTCCCCACGGTAGCTATCTGACCTTGGACCGTTTTCCTACCTTCCTATCCCCTTCCACATGTGAAAAATACAGATTATATTACATTTCCCACAAAGCTATTTTAAAGATTCAAAGATCTCTTTTGCTGAGGGCACAGGGAGTCTAGCACCGTGGCTGACACACAGTAGGTACTCAAGTTAAACTAACTTCATCATCCTTCCCAAACCCATTCCAATTGGTAAATGCTGTTTTTTATGATGAAACAAACTTTCAATTTTTAAATAAACTTTTAATTTTAGATTTGCTGAGTTATTGTGAAGATAGTAAGAGAATCCCTGTATACCCCATGCTGAGTGTCCCTATCACCTTAACACTGATATGATACATGCGTCACAATTAATGAGCCAACAGCGATGCATTATCATTAACCAAAGCTCATGCTTTAATCAGATCCTCTCAGTTCCCTCCCAATGTCATTTTTCAACTTCAGGATCCAACCTAGGACAGCACAGTACATTTAATAGTCACGTCTCCTTAGGCTCCTCTTGGCTGGGACAGCTTCTCAGACTTTCCTTGTTTTTGATGACCTTGATGGTTTTGGGCAGTATTGGTCAGGTTTTTGCAGAACATCCTCAAATGGAAATTTTCTGATATATTTTTCATGATTAGATTGGGGAGATGTGTTTTGGGGAGAAGATCACAGAGGTGAAGTGACATTCTCATCACATCATGTCAGGGGTACATACTATCAACATGACTTATCACTGTTGGTGACCTTGATCGTCTGGTTTGGGGTAGTGTCTGTCAGGTTTCTGCACTGTATAGTCATTCCCCCCATTCTCCCGTTCCATCCCATGCTCTTTGGAAGAAAGTTACTATGCATAACCCAAACTTAGGGAATGGGGAGTCATACTCTACTTCTTTAAGGATAGAGTATCTACATAAATTGGTTCCAATTCTTCTGCACAGAAGATTGGTCTATTCCCTTCCATTTATTTATTTATTCAATCATTTGTTTATATTAGCACAGATTTGTGGATATTTATTTTGTTCTTTAGGTTATAACCCAATGCTACTTTATTTTGTTGCTCAAGTTGTTCTAGCTCTGGCCACTGGAAGCTCTTTCAGTGGCCCCTGAATCCCTTTGACACAGCCCCATCTTTGTGGGTTTGGTCTGATGGCTTGGATTGGGATCTAGCAGTTGGCATTGTCAGTTTTCTGGATTTTGGTCATTCCAATAGGTGTGTAGTGATATCTCATTGTTCTTTTAATTTGCAATTCCTTAATGACAAATAATGCCGAGTATCTTTGCATACACTTATTTGCCATCTGCGTTATGTTTGTGGTGAGGTATCTGTTCAAATCTTTTGCTCATTTCTAAACTGGGTGATTTATGTTGAATTTTAAGAATTCTTTGCATATTTTTATAAATTATTTTTTCTTAACTTTGTCGTACTCTCAGGGCCAGCTCCATTCATGTTGCCCCTGCCTCCCTACGTCTGTATCATCCGAGTTCAGAACGCAGGAAATGTCCCATCGCCCCAACCTTGCACACCCAGGCTCAGAGGAGTAGAAAGAGGCAGCTCCCCAGCTGCAATGACTGGACACTTAGCGGCCTCCCTGAGATCCATGAATGATCAAATCTGAAAGAGCTCAGCCAGCTGAGCCCACCCTCTTCTTGACATTCCTGGGGCTCCCAGTGAACTTCAGAAATTGCCTATTTCCCTCTTGAGATCATGTGTCTTGGGGAGCTCCCCTCACTGCTATCCCAGAGCTGACACAGCAACTATTTCAGAGCAACTCATCAGAAGGCTGCAATGCTTTCAGCTGCAAGTGTCCTTAAGGAAGATTTAGTCCATTTTATAGATGAAAAAACTGAGGCTCAGTTAACAGATGTTGCACCAGGAAAAGGCAATATATATTTACATTATATATTTAAGATTAAACACAGTTAAACTCTTTAATTCCTTGCTACTCAAAAAGCAACAACATAGGCATCACTAGGAACATACTAGCAAGCAAACTCTCGGGCCCCGCTTCACGCCAACCGAATCAGTACCTGCATTCTGAAGAGTCCCCCAAGCCCCACTAGTTGATTGGAATGTTTATTAAAGTTTAGGAACACTGTCTTAATTCAGTAGTTTCTCCAACCATTACTGAACATCTACTACATGGCAGGCATTGTGCCAAATATTGGGGGTTCATCTCAAGACAGATCACACCTGTCCTCATGGACTTAGTCTTGAGTGGACACTGACATCATCAGATTACTCCACAAGTAACTGGCTCATTGACTACATTTGTGACTTACACCATAAAGAAAGAGTATGTTTGCGAATCAGAGACCTGAAGGATGGAAGGGGAGGACAACATGGAAAATGAATCTGTGCACGGTGGATCACGAAGAGACTGTGGCTGCAAAGATGCCCAAAGTTTTTTGGTCCTTGCATCCTGCAGAGCATTTTGCAGGACTGATGTTCTGCAGAGCAATACCCCTTAGAAAGTGCTGCCCTGGACGTTATGTGACCTACCCAAGACCCAATAGTATGGTGGAGTGGGAGCCCAAACCCAGCTCTTCTGTCTCCCCAAATTAAGCCTTTTCCATCACAGCACGCTGCCCTGTCCTGGTCACTGGGAATACCCAAGGATGACAAGGAGAACTGCCGCCCTGGGCACCAGGCTGGCTGCCAGCCCGACTGGACACACATGCAAGTTATTTTCATGGGGCAGCAAATTCTGGAAAATATGTGGTTTAGAAGCAACATAATTATCATCCTCTAAAATTAGGCTCATAGTCTAAACAACCCCAAGTCTTCCTTCTGCAAAAAAACAAACAATCGCAGGCAGGAAGCCTGCAGTGATGCGTGTCATGTTGGCCAACAGGCCTGCTCGTCTCCCCGCTGCGCTAAAAAGGCAAACAGCCTGCGAAAAATGTAAATATTATATTATTTTTCAAATACCACCTATTCCACTCTCGCCCCAGCTGGCTCTGGCTGCCCACCTCGGCGCCCTCCGTATGCCCCACCCCACCTCCCCCAAGCTTTGGCCGCGAAATACGTAGATGCAGTTTTTCAGAAGCCATTATCTAAACTGCTGATGTAATAAGGCCCTGGTCTATGAAATTCGCTTAATAACTCACGCGTCGTTATTTATTGTGAACCTGGGTGCGTTCTCCATCATTCTATTTCCCAGTGAAATATAAGTGCAGCTTTCATCATGAGCGCCTGAATTTATGGCAAACAGACCGAGTGACATTAAGAAAGCCGCACAATCCCTTCATTCAGTCTTTAATAAGGAAGCCAAGGAAAAATTATCCTAGCTGGTTTGCGGGTGACAGCACAAGAACTTTCTGGAGTCAGAAAGTTAGCACTGTGCCTCCTTGTCAGCCCATTAAAAAGCAAAGCTGGCATGGCATGATATTAGAACCATGTGTGAGAAGGAATTTCTCCTCTGGTAAGACATTCCAAATACTGTCTCCGAGCCAAAGACTTTGGTGTTAGACTAATTTAAGCAGCATGTTGAAATCAGCGCTCAGGACTTTGATCATACGGAGATCGTTTGTTACAAATTGAACTAACCCAGTCTCTATTTCTGGCGGATCAGAACTTTGGATTTGTTGAATTAAATGCCTCATTTAGTGCCGTTTGCACATGAAAAGGAACGCTGCACTCAGGAATCTGATAGTGAATTTTTCACCTAACCAACAGGTCTACTTTTTTATTACTTTTAAACCTAATCCATACTTGGTCCACACTGTTCCTAATAACCCCAAGGCTGTTTAGAGCAAAGTTTTAAATCAACTCCCATGTTATTGGGGGTTGGGGGGATTGGGGGGCGGAGGCAGGGCAGCGGGGGTTGCTGAACCATCCTTGAATTATCAAACCATGTAATAAAGAACATATTGGAAACCTGGTACCAAAATAACAGGGAAAAAAAAAGACAAAGCAAAATAAATTAGTCCTCAGTTGTTATTTACTGTCTAAATAACCCAGTTTCCTTTCATGACAACCATGGGCTAAAACAGCAAAATGATTTTGCAGACCTGTGATTTTTGTACTGTTGCCTGTCTGGTCCGGTTGAAACCATGAGGGAAGAGGGTTAAAAGGGCACAAAATAGACCATTTCCACATATGGCTACACTTTCTTTTCATTTTTGAAGTTATAATATCTTTAACTGTAGATAATGATATTATAAACTGTCATTTAGTGCATTTTAAGTGTATTACATACATGAAACAAAGATCTAGAAGGCGCTGCAGCTGAAATCTTAAAAAAACATTGTGACTCAAACCTGCCAAACAGGAGACAGGTATTGGGTTTGCTGAAAGCGTTGCGTAGCGGATAATCACAAACACAAATTGTGAACTGACTCCTGGGTGTAAACTGTGGTCTCAGCCAAGACTGGGCAACGATGATTTAATAGTAATTAACTCTTCATTATTATATTAACACTCAGGGGTCCAAGCTACTTTTTGGCAAGGTTTGACTTTTGCATTGTTTGGTTCATCTACATATTTGTTCCCCATGATTTACCTCCTGGTGGGGGTGGTGGGGGAGAGTGTTGGAGAACCGTCTCTGCTACAGCTGTTAAAAAAAAATCCCTGACATCTCCTCAACTAGAAAAAAAAACACCTATATTCAGGAAGACGATTCTTTCTTAAGCCCTGTATGCAGTTAATTCATAAATATTCACCTGTAGGTTTAAACATTCTCTTGAATGAACGTTGCCTTCATAAAAAAGGAAACTAATTCATTAATTATTATTTTAAAAAACATTGCTGTTGTTGATTGCAGAAAAATCAACAGATGATTCCCTAGTTTTATTGGCATGAAGATGAGGTTGATTTCCCCCCTCCCTTTGGAGAAAGAAAATGGTTACAAAATAGATAACGATAATAAATGTTTTATTGGTGAAAAAAGAAAGATCAAATCTTTAATGAAATCAGGATGGGCTTAGAGATGAACTCCGTCTGAACTCGCCAGGATTCATGGAACTTCAATTAAAACAATTTCAGAAGGGCAGCTGACAGCGAGGCTCTTGGAATTGTAATTAAAATTGAACAACATTTTCACACCAGGTTTTCCAGCAGGATCCTGAGAGTATGGTGGTCCCAGGGAGCAGAGCAGGGTGGGTGAGGGGGTGCGAGGAGCAATGAGGATCCCGGACAGCACAGGTAAGAAACCCACGATGCCATTCGGAAGCCCCAGGCACCAGCTAACAATATGCATATTTTTTCATCTACTATTTTCACCTCCATCCATATGAACTGGCTTCTTGGCCTAGAGATTAGCATTTTTAACCTGAAAATTCTTTTATAAAAACAGCTTTTTTCGTAAAGCCACACACAAGAACTCCCGGAGAAGATCACTGAGACCACATCATGTCACAGTGAAAAGCGTGGACTCTAGAGCTAGGCTACCTGGGTTCCAATCTTGCTTTTCCACGTCCTCGCTGTGTGACCTTGGGCAAGTGACTGGACCTCTTTGAGCCTCGTTTTCCCAGCTGTAGAATGGGATGGTGACGGCACCCGGCTCTTCAAGGCTTTAACAAGATATTCAGTGTAAAGCGCTTAACACAGTGCCTGGCACCTAGTTAGCACCCAATAACTGTGGGCAAATATTGTTATTTATTAGGGCTGAAAATTAGGAAAGTTAACTCCAGAAGTGCAGCCTCCTTTTAAGAGGCAAAGCCTCATACCAGATGTGGTAGCATCTGGTATAAGGGATGAGGAAAGGAGGGAGGAAGAGAGGAAGAGAGGGAGGGAGGGAGGCAGGGAGGGACGAAGGAAGGAAGAGTGGAGGGAGGGAAGGGGAAAGGAAGGCATTTTCGGGCCCCATCGCTGCTCTGTAGACTTAAACCCCACGGGAGTTGTATCCCAGCGACAAACCTTTCTCTGACTTCGGTTAGCATGAGTAGGTTTCTGTTCCCTGGCCACCAAAGGACTCTTTCCACACCCTGAACAGTTGTGCTAAATGTCAGGGAGCGGTTTTTCACAGCATGGCCAAGGCCAAGAAGCCATGTTCACAGATACCCAGCTCCATGGAGCACAGGGGAAACAGGGTTTGCACGTGGCACTCCAGGGTTCCTGAGAATCACCTAGAACAACTCAACGCTCAGGCACCGGCAAAACCCAACAGGCAGCACCTGGCCTTTCTCTCTGCCCAGATTCCGACTTACAGGCTCCCTGGGCACCACCGGCCTCCAGGAGAGATAATCGCTCCTCCCAACCCCCTGCAACGGGGTGCTGGGGGCCGACTCAACAGTTTCCCCAAGTTTTAGAGTCCCCTCGGGTAGGGGCTCCACATTGGCTTTTGGAACTAGCTCACGATTTTAAGTTGAGTCAACTTTCTAACAGTATAAAAAATCCCAGCCTGTGAATAACAGAAAAAAAAATTAATTACGCATCCTTTGGACTGCCTTCTGTGATTTTTTCTTTTACAGCTGCAGCAGCAGAATTACCTTCCAAATTATATTGGATCCAGGTTACTAAAATGGCTTTCGATTCCCTGAGAACACAGCGACAGCCAGCCAGGCAGGGGAGCTGAACACTGGGATTCTTTCCTTCCCTTTTCTCTCTCTGTTTTTTTTTTTGTTTGTTTGTTTGTTTTAACTTATTGCAGATAAGCCACATGCAGATAACTGAGAATTGACTGTTTCCATTTCCAATTAATCCATTTCCTCTGCTGTCTGGTGTTTACTCCTAGACTTCCCCCGGTTTACAGTACAAACCAACACTCTTTCAATACTTCAAATCCATTAGACACTTTTCTTTTCCCTCGTGAACAACGGAGAAATGTTTTCGTGCGACTTTATGGAAGCCATCAATCTCCCTGAGTGGCTTGCCACGCTCAGCAGCATCTACATTATAACTTATGCAAAACAGAGCGTGGGAGGCGTCGGGGGAAAGCCCGCTTTCTTTGAGCAGTAGCAATGCATTAAAGAAAACATGCATTTCTGCTGAAATTCATATTGGTAAATGGATTTCCCATCTGAAACATTGTTTTTCACTAAGAGAAGCTTTTAATCCCCTTAAGTTCCTTTCTAATCTGCCTTGGAAGTGCTTGTCTCAGGAATGTAACAGTGATGATGTAACAGATTTAATTTATTAGAACGAGACAGCAGCCAGCCAGCGGAGCACACGCGCGTGCACGCCCGCCGGCAGAGCGGGGCTTGTCATTCTGGGTGGAGAGAGCTCATCCCGTCTCCTCCTGAGTCCGGCCCCGCTGCACGGCCGCACACCCAAGTTCTGATCGCAGCTCCCCAGCCGTCTCTGAAGCAAACGCCCTGGCTTCACAAGGAAAAGCCCTTTATTCCCTAAGGGCCACGAGAGAGCCAAAGAAAGCTGGCCCTCAAATGACCATCACTGTCCCCTGCCTGCCCCCACTTCCCGAGCCTCTGGAGAAGAGGCTGCCAGGCGGAAGCAGAGACCATCTAGCCCACAGGAGCCACTGCTGTAAAACTTGGTGACAGATCTCAATGGGACATTCCTTTCCCACTGCCTCGTCTGATGGGCCACCTTGGACAGCAAATGGCCCCAGTGGGCCAAGAGTCAGAAGGACAGGAGATACAAAAACCACCCTGACCGTACTGGATCCCACTCCCAACCAAGCTGCAGAAAAAAATAATACAAAACTTAACAAGCTCTATTAAATCCAAATCTACTTATTCAGAGAGACAAGGAATTAATTCTTGTGGCTTGTCCTGCTTCAGTCTCCTGTCCAACCAGTTCAATGTCCTGGTTGAAGTGGGACAGTTCCAGACACCGAGTGGCTGAGCCTACCTGGCTGGCATGTGTCCAGGCCAGCATGATGGCCCCAGGTGTGTCTACGCCTAACTCCTTTTCCTTTTCCTCTGAACAGAAAGCTGTTCATTTACCCATTTGGCCCCTGCTTGTGAATGATCTCACGGCCCAGCCTTTCACGCATTGGGGAACACGCTTCCAGCCCCACAAGGAACGTGTGATTCCAGCACAGCGCATCGGCGTCACTTTCTAAGTTGGCGCATCTGCTGTCATGCACAGTAGATACTGTAGTGGCCAAGAATGTGGCTTTGGAACCAGAAGAGGCTAGGTTCAAATCCCAGCTCCAGCACTTACATGGTAAGAGACATCCAGTTAGTTAGTTATTCTTCCTCACTGAGCTGCTGTTTTCTCATCTGTAAAAGGGAATGGGCCATTCACTACCAGTGAGGAATAAATGACATCAGTTCATAAAATCTGAGCAGACTGCCTAGCACACAGCAAGTGCTGACTAATCACAGCTGTTACTACATATGTAGGTTTACCCTTTCTGTTCATTCATTAATTCCCCAAACATTTATCAGACATCTCTGATGTGCCTGGCTCTGTGTTAGACACTCTGTATTTACGATGGGAAGATGGTAGGGGATGGACAGATGCCTAAGGACAATAATCCTGGATGGAATTGCAATTTTGTATTCATTCTTTTATTTGAATTTCATCCACCCCCCGCCCCCTGGCCAAAAAAAAAAAAAAAAAAACCCACACATGGTAGGTATTCAGGGCATGTATAATCACTCCTACTTTATAGAGGAGCAGGCAGATGCGGTAAGACCAGGGGACTTTGTCAAATGTCAATGCTGAGGACAGCCAGGGAGGTGGGTCAGAGATAAGCCTCCGCCCATACTTTTCCTTGAGTGAGATTTGCCCGAAAATGAGGATCCTGAATGTAGATCATGTAGAACACAGTAACACAAAACCCTCGTGCTCATGACCCCCTGGCCCGGGGACATACCCCATCCCGTGGCAAGTGTGTGCCTAGCTAGGAAACCATATCCCACGCTCAGTGGGTGCTGGAGGTCAGCAGTCTGGAGACGCCGAGGAGGCCAGGAAAGAAAAAGAGGCTCTGGAACTTGATGCTTATTAAAAGCACTCACTCACAAGCTGTGCTCAGGCCCACGTGGTGCCCCAGCCCGGGAGCCTCAGCCGCAGCGGGGGTCGATGCCCCGTCCTGACAGGCGTGAGCGGGAAGTCTGGGCTGAAGATGGATGAGGGCGCAAAACACACCCGCGACAGCAGTAATCCACACGACCTAGCAAGGCAGGCTGGTATTTTGGCCACTTCCCCAACACTTTTTATAGAGGGGGAGGGAATTTTCATCATTTCAGACATAAATAACTCCAGGAACAGTGTCTAGATCAGACTCCTCAAAATTAACCACTCTCTGCAACAATAGCCTTCAACCGGGCCAGATTTATTTCTCAGTGGCAGGGCTGCCTGAGACAGGGGGTGCAGTGGCATTAAAACTCGCCTGGCACTCCTATCAGGGGTCCCTGCCGAAGTCCCTGTCCTGCTCAGAGAGGTCCCCTTTTCACGCCTTCTCTTTGCGCCGCAGATGTTGCATGACTTCCTCTCTCCTACCCTGGGCTGACGTCCCGGCCTCGTTCTTCGTGGAGGGGAGGGAAGTGATCAGAAACACACCCTCTCACTTCCCGCCCCCCAAACCACAACCTGCACACACCTGTACCCCACTCTGCCTCATCCTTCTGGGCACGGTGGAAGACATGTCCTTTTTCCCACAAGGGGCCACCCCCACTTGTGTCTGCAGCCCTCTCCCCTTCTGGGAGCCTCCACGCCTCCGGTTATCGCGCTCATGCGGGACAGCCATGCCCCCCTCCTGGATCCTTCTCACTGCAACCACCCGTAATTCCCATCTCCAGTACCTCCCATCTCTTGAAACCAAAGCAAACCAAAAAATCGCCTTTGACCTCTCATCTTTCCCCAACTCCCTTCTGTTTTTCTAATTCGCATCTTGGCAAAATGTCTTGCAAATGTCGTCTCCAAGCCCTGTCTCCATTTCGTCAACCACGTCCAACCTAACTCCACCAGCACCCCGCAGAAATCATTCTCATCAAGCTCGTCGCGGGCTCCGGGTGGTCCCAGGTGAAGGAATCTCTGTCTTTCTCTTCATTCTGTCGACCCCTCATTCCTTTCTGGGGCGTCTCTTCTCCTTGCTACTGTGTCCCCACTTTCTCCCCTCCCTGGCTGCTGCTCCTCAGTCTCTGGGTGACCTTCTTCCCCCAACTGTTAGATGTCGGGGTGCCCTAGATTCGGTCCCAGACCCCTTCTCTGTGCTTTGTTCCTTCTCTCTCTAGGTGAGCTCCTTCATTCCCGTGGTTTTAAATACCATCTACGTACTGCTGACTTTCCAATTACAGCTCCAGCCCAGAAAGTTGCCCAGAGCCCCGCCTTGTATATCCGGATGCCTTCTTGACCCTCGACTCGGACATCTAATAGGCCTCTCAACTTGACATTTCCATGACTAGGCGGTTTACAGAACAAGAAACACAACAAGCTTTTTAGACATGTCAAAGATGTTCAGCCTCACTGAGAGTTAATAAAATGCAAATGAAAACAAAAGTGAGATATTTTTCGCCTATTGGTTTGGCCAAGAGAAATCAAAACATTAAAAAACACACTGTTAATAAGTATTGGAGGGAAAAGGTGCTTTTGTAAATTAGCGGGAAATATAAATATGTATCGTCCCCTTGTAGGGCAAATTGTCAATACCTATGAAAGTGAAAAACACACATCCTCTTTGACTCAGCAATTCTGCTTCTAGGAATTTATCCAACAGACATATTCAATTCATATATTTAATAAATACATTTTTTCCCGTTAATATTTGTCTAACAGATACAGTCATACATCTGCAAAGGGATGGTGAAAGCATTCCGGAAGCCCCCTAATACCAGCAATAAGAGACCGGTGGCATAAGGGAAAACATAGTTTCATAGAGGAATACCACTTAGCTGTTAAAAGAATGGGAGAAATCTTTACCAGCTAATACAGAAAAGTTTCCAAGATACAATGTTACATGAAAAAAAGGAAGGTGCAGAGGGTTGCGTAAAATATGCTATTACTGTTATTGAAAAGGGATAATAGAGACAGAGAGGATCACGTACAAATGCTTATGCATAAACAAAATATTACCAGAAGGAGACACACAAAACTGGCGGTGGGGAGGGCAAGGAAACTAGGAGACCAGTGTCCTCGGGCAGCAGTCCCCAAACTTTTTGTCACCAGGGACAGGTTTCATGGAAGACAACTTTTCCACGGGGTGGAGGGTGCACCAGAGCTCTCTGGCCTGGTCCCTAACAGCCTTGGACTGGTACTGATCCTCAGACCAGGGGGTGGGGACCTCAGTCCTAGGGGATTAGGATACTTTTTGTACTGCTTGAATTTTTTTACCTTGTGCATTTATGACATTTTTAATTTTAAAATAAAAATTACTTTTATATCCTGGCTTCTCACCTTTCAGCACTCAGGAGAAACGCCCTCACCATGGTCACTTTCTAACCCTTTCTCCTGGTTCTTTCTTTTCAATGAGTTTATCACCACCTGACACATTATGTATTTTTTTGTTTGTTTGTGGTCTGTTTATCATCCGGCTTCCCCCATAAGAACATCAGTGCCAGAAGAACAGGAATCTTGCCCATCCTGTTCACGGCTCTGTCCCCTGTGGCTAGAATAGTGCTTGGCACACTGCAGATGCCCATTCAATATTTGTTGAATTAATGGATGGCTCTACTGCTTAGGAAAAAAAAATCAAATCCATAAATCAAAAGACTTTTAAAAGATGTGGATACAGAAAAGAAAATATCGAAAGCCACCCACTTAGTGCTGGGTCTAAAATCCATCTTTGGGTCCTCCTCAGCTCCCCTCTGCAGTCTGTGTTGACATCGGTTTGCTAAGCAAAGGGCCTGGGACAGCACCGCACAAAACAACACTACAGAAAACAGAGGCCAGAAAGTCCTTAGCAGACTCCCCGGAGGAAGCACCTTCTGGGCTAAAGAGAGGAGAGAAAGAAAAACAAAGGGAGTCCTTCAGCCCTCATGTCACCCTGCTTGACCCAAGTCCCAGCTTCTGATGGATGATACACAAGGTGTCAGGGCAGACAGCTGCCAAGGGAGGAAGGAATGAATCATTAAATTACTTAAAACCCCAGTGATCTGGCTAAAGGCAGGAAAGCAATGAGTCAGCATGTCCCTGGAATCGGGGATTTAAGTGCACCGGCTTGAGCAGTGGCGCACCCTGGGGATGCGTGCCGGGGACCCCAGCCTGCAGGTGCCCCCTCCATGCCGCTCTGCCTGGACACCCAGCTCCTCCCGAAGGAAAGGCCCTCTGACCTCTTCGCTGGGAAAGGGTTGGGTTCAACACAACCTGGGGAGCCTCCCAGCGACTTCAGAGAACTGTGTTCCCAGCCCGGGAGCTCCTGCGCCAGCATCAATCCTGCCGGGGCCTCCTGGAACCTCAGGAAACCTCATGTTTTCTAAATTGTACTTTTATGCTCAGCAAGCCCTCAGGCTACCTGGTTAAAAGTTTACATTAAAAAATCCTTCATAATTGGTGTGTTTGAATGGTGCCCTCTGCAGAGTCATCAAGGCAGGCCGTGTTCATTAGCAGCGGTTCACATAAAATCCAGGCAGTAAAACGTCAATCATCGCAGGGCTTCAAAAACTTCTCCAGGTCTCTTCGAGCCCAACCAAACGCCAGCACGAATAAATCCAGGCAAGATGAGCTTGGTGCGGCATCGCCTGAGCTAAGGTTTCTCCACCTCGGCACTACTGCCATTTGGTACTAGAAAATTCTTTGTGGGGGAGGGGGAAAGAAGGGAGTAAATTATCCCGTGCACTGTAGGATGTTTACCATCTCCCCTGCTCTCTCCCCACTACATGCCAGTGGCATCCCGACACCAAAAATGTCCCCAAACATTGCCAAATGTCCCCCCGGGGGCAAAAGCACCCTGGGTTGAGGACCACTCTTCTAAGCTTCTATCCCTTTGGACAGCTGAAATTTGGGAGAGAAAAATTCAGAAAAGACATTTCTTAAGTGTCTACTAGATGCTAGCCATTGGACGTAATCAAAATAAGGGGTGTATGTGGTCCCAAGCAGCTCTCTTAAAAGAAGGGGGGACCAAGGGCTCGGTTTATTCTCAATGGCCCAGTTTCAAGTGCTGGGTTTCCAACAGGCGGCAAGGGCAGGGTGAGGTCAAGCTGTTTCATTAGGGAGAGAACGGGTGGGTGAGCACTTGGGACTCCTCCAAGGGAAGGCAATACTTGTTTTTAGGTCCTCATGTAAATGGATGTCGCCGGCCTTGAAAAGCGCACAATGGGTGTACAGCAGTGAATCATCTCAGTTAATTACAGAGATCACCGTGGAGGCGCGCAAAGCCCGGCCGAGCTCAGCTTGCAACACCAGGCAGCAGCAGCAGCAGCCACCGATGATGATGTTCACGTTAATAATTGGCACTGACACAGCCACAAAGCAGGCCCTGCTCCAAGCCTATGCCAGGAAAAACAGAGACGCGGTCAAGAAAAACACAGTAACATTCATCACACTCTCTAGTGAAAGGCAGCCACCATTTTCCCCCACTGTGGTCTTTGAGACAGGCTGGTGGGCCCGGCGGGGTGTTGCTGACACCGGTAAATGGATTTGTGGTGGGGGCAGGTGGCTGGGGAGGGGAGGTGGACAAGACGGCAGAGATGGGGGCACAGGTATGTGTGGTTCCACTGCGTTAAGTTTCATTGCCTTCAAGCATCAGCAACCGAGCCCGAGAACTTGGCACTGACCAAGGTGAGGTCCCCCAGGGAGCTGGGTGAGTGAAAGCCACAGGCAGCAGGGATGCAGGCTCTTTGCGGTGCAACCCAGGACTGGCAGCGAGCAGTGGGGCAGGAGAATCTGGTTGCCTGGGAGTCATCTCAAGCACACGGCCCCCAGAAGGGACTGAAACATAGCGCATGGAGAGTGAAGAAGAGGAATGGCACCTTAAAAGCACATTTCCTAAAACATGGCGCAGACGTCCCAGGGGGCACAGAGTCTGTTTGGGATGGTTTCAGTTTTCAACTTTTCTAGCACTGAATCCTGTGGGAAGGCCTTTCAAGTGTCGTGGGTCCATCTCATCTGATGAAGACAGGGAGGGAGTCTTGATTTAGTGCTAGGAGATCTTAATTTTAATTAGTTAATTAATTAACTTATTTATTTGTTTATTGAGACACAGTCTTGCTCTGTCATCCAGGCTAGAGTGCAGTGGCATCATCATAGCTCACTATAACCTCAAATTCCTGGGCTCAAGCAGTCCTTCTGCCTCAGCCTCCCCAGTAGCTGGGACTACAGGCAAACGCCACTGCACCTGGGTATTTTTTCTGTTTTTATTAGAGACAAGATCTCGCTCTTGCTCAGGCTAGTCTCGAACTCCTGAGCTCAAGTGATCCTCCCACCTTGACCTCCCAAAGCACTAGGATTACAGGTGTGAGCCACCATGCGCAGCCAGTATTCTTTTAAAATAAATCAATAGTTTAAAAGAGGGATCTGGTTTATAGACAAATATTAAGTATGTTATTGCATAAGTATTCTGCAGATCTGGCAAAAATCAGGAAGATTGGATAGGAATTGTCAAGAACTTGGAAGGATCTGAAATTTTGTCCTACTTGCAAGTCAGCTTACTAGTTTCATGGATGCTGGCAGAAGACATAAGACTCTTGGGTCAGAGAGGGAGAACTTGATTACTCATGGCCCAGCAAGCAGCCTGAGGATCAGCAAATTTGCAAAAGTTCCTTTTGTCCCTACACCCACAGGAGTGAGGCAGACAGGCCAGATGGATGCCTGCACATGTAGGGGGTTGCACTACAGGACAGAAAACCCACTCTTACGGAACCAGAATATTTTATAATGGGCAATAGGCATGCCTGCCCTTTGCTCTGGAGGGAGACACTCTCCATCTTCCAAAGGAGTTTGCTACACAGACATATTTGCAAAGATACCAAGGCCAGTTAGTACCTCCCTTGAAAGACATACAGAAATATGAGAAGCTCATGGAGAATTATCTCCCAGTAGAAATGACTGAAATCTGGGCCACACTGGCTTGGAGGACACAAGTGTGCATCAGAATTGTCTGTGGACTGTTTTAGAAATGGAGATCATCACACCTCACTTCAGACCTGCTGAAAAAGACTTTTCAGGAATAGAACCTAGGAATCTCCCCAAAGTCACCCTTGACCCATCCCCTACCACCCTATATGCCAGGCTCACATCACCCCACAGAGGATGCATTTCAATTACCATCTTCATCAGTTCAATTGTCATTAATCTCCCCCCCCCAATCCAGCCCTCACACCACTGTCTGTTTAGCATCTCTGAAACAAAGTTTTGCATGTTACATGCATTTTCCAAAACCTTTGGTGGATCTCCATTGCCCATAAGAAGCATCTGAAGCCCTCAGCCTGGCATTCTACCTGCAGCTTCCTTCCAAACTTTCCTGGTGCCCACTGTCCATATTCCTGATCCCTGCAGGCACCCTGGATTGTCTTCCCTTTCATGTGGCAACCAGCTAATGCTGTCTTGGATTGACATGAATGAACATTTATTAGTATGATCTCTGCCTCCTCTTTCACTCACTGACTCACTCACTCATGTATCCGTTCAGTTCATTCATTCATTCTTTATTGAGCATGCATTTTGTGCAAAGCAACCCACACTGGATTACAAGCTCCTTGAAAGTGGAAGGCTATGTATTCACAGGAGCATCATGCTGTCCCAGAGCTGAGAGGTTTACGTACAAAGTCAACTGCTAGCTGACAACGACACGTTGAGAGAGAATGGGGAGGGGTTTACTACATAGAGAGAAAGGACTAAGAGAAAGGCAGTAGGATGTATCAAAGGCAAATTCTAGAGCTGGATGAAGGAAGGCTGGCCAGAGAGAAGCAGGAGGAGAAGTAGGCTGAGGCCACTCTGAAGAGCCTCCCCGCTGCAGAGGGTGGCATCTGTAATGAGTGATGTGTTTTAGTTAGAACTCTGAGTTGAAAGAAACCCACAGTCTTAACTCAAACTGACTTAAGCAAAAAGGAGAATTTATGTGTCCGTGTCAATATAAAGTCTTCAGGTATGGCTGGATCCAGACGCTCAACCGTATCAGGCCTCAACCTTGCCCTTTCTCCCTCTGCCTGTTTTCCTCTGTCTTAGCTACCTCATGGTGACAAGTTGGTCTCCAAACTTCAAGGTGGCATTCTCTCTCCAGGGGCCTCCATGGAAAAAGTTCTCTCTTTCCTAGTTGCTCCCACGGAGCTCTGGAATTGAATCTCTTTGGAGCACCACTGAATTATGTGTCTATCTCTAAAACAGTGACTCTGGCTAAGGGATTAAATCTTCTGATTTGCCAGACCTGGGTCATAGGACCACCCCTTAACCAATCACAGACTGGGTGGCAACTACCCCTGAAGCAATTTCTATAGGCGGCAGCCTTGACTACTCTGATTGGCTGGTCCTGGGTCACGCGGCTAGACCTGGATGTACGAACTGTAGAATCAGCCCCTTGGAGCCACGTGGCGCGTGTGTGAGGTGGGGAGATGGATCTCTCCAGGCGGAGGGGCAGAATACCAAGCAAGTAAACCAGCAGACATCCCTTACCCAATGGGCAGCCGTGGAAGAAGATTCTGGAGTAGAACTGGCATGCTGAGGACAGCATTTTAGGAAGACTCGTGGGATACATTCCTGTGCCTCCCGGTTCTCTAGAGAGAGGAAGCCCCTTCTGCCCCACGAGGAGCGTTTGACTGCCACCTCTGCAGGCCACTGCCAGCTCCAGCCACTCCTCGGGCCCAGACAAAGTGGTCCCACACTGCACGTGCGAGCGCTAGGTGCTGAAACCACCCCGTACCACCCCAGCGCCCTGACACCCCCAGCTAACGCCTGCCCACAGCCCGGGAGCACCCGCCACCCACTGCAGCCCGGAGACCCGCTTCCAAGGCTGACCCCTGCCCCTTCCCTCCCGCCCCACAGCCTCTGCAGCGCAGCCTAATCTCTGCAACAGGTGGGCGGCCTGAGCCCCCGCTCTCAGCTTTCACGGCCAGGAGCACAGCAAGGGGAAACTCATTACATGGGTTTAACGGGGTTTAAAGGGCGTTAAAGAGTCCTGTGGGCCAAATTAAGAGGCCTCGACTTACAAGCCGAGTTATGAAGAGATCTAAGGCATGTTTAGGCGGAGAGCAGGAACCCAAAACTTGGTCCAGTGCGGTTGCAGTGAGAAAACTGTGCACTCCAGGGAGTCACCAAACAGAGCAGAAGAACAGGTGCTAGAGGCCGGGGGCCAGCCTGAGGTCTAGGGGGTGGAGAATGCCTAAGGGCACAGATTTCCCTTTCTTCTCAAAACGTTGCAAAAATCCAGGTACTTTTCACCAAGAGTTAGATAAACTAAGGTATACCTTCATACTGGGATACTTCACTGACTGGTGAACAGAATGAGAAATGTCTTTAAGAATTGACACAGAATGTTCTCCAAAAGATGTAGGTTAAAAAATAAAGAAGATGTAGAATGATGTGTACAGTGGGCTGTTGTTTATACACACACACACACACACATTATTTAGATCAAACCATATGAAATTCCCATTTTTGTAGATCAAAAATGGCCATATACATATATATTTTTATATATATAATTTTCGTGTTACTACATATGGAGACCATCTTTGGAAGTTTACACATGACACTGATAACTATGGTTTCCTCTGGAGACACCCTCAGTGACTAAAGATCAAGTGTGAGAGAGAATTACTATTCAGCGCATAACCTTTATACCACTAGAATCTTTTAAGTCTTATGTCAATTTTACATTCCAGGAAAAATACATTCAGGAATACATTGAGTATTTCTACTGTGCAAAGTGTTTATAGGTACATCATTATCCCACTCAGTCCTATGAGGAAAGTGCTATCAACAATCCCATTTTACAGATGAGGAAACTGAGGAAGAGACAGAGACTTGCATAAGTGGTTGAGTGGGATACATAGTCGGGTGGGTGTGGCTCCACAGGCCAAGTCCTTGGCCGTGAGGAATGCCACATTTCCTCCTGCATGGATTATCAACTCAGACCAGACTCTCCTGGGGTTTGCTTCAACTCCTCTGCCAGAAACAGCCTCTCTGAGCCTGACAATCAGCTAAGGTCCCCGTTCTCTTTCTCGGTGGTCACTCACTCTGCCTTTGGAAGGTGGGTCACATTAAAGGCCCCCGCCTTCCTCTGCTGGAGACTTATCCTGAAGACAGAGCATCAAAGGTCTGCCTAAGAAGTCAGGGGAGTGCTAATCTGTGGTCCTCTGAGACTGCAAAGGCTCCTGATGTACCCCCCAGGTGACAGGCAAGGTCCCCACCGCACCTTCAGACCACTGTTGCCTGTCCCTTCTGTGGAGAAACCAACAAAGCTGTTGGCCACAGGGATGGGGTCTGCCAATCCCCAAAGGCTTCCAATAATAAGTATAGGAAAAATAATGCTGCATACAGGAACTGTCCTAAGCATTAATATTTCACAAATATTATCTCCTTTCAGCCCCACAATGGGCTCATGACATTGATACTGTTTACAACCCCATTTCACACGCAAAGAAATGGGCCCAGAGAGGCTGAGTAACCTGCTCATGCTGTTAGCCACCACATAGCACTGCCTGCCCAGGCCATGGCTTCAGAAGGGGCCACATTTCACCATGTGAGGACAGCTTGATTTGGGGTCAGGATGCAGGTTCAGGAATCAGTCCCCAACTATTATCTGTAAGATGGGAAAATGACAAGGAGAAGACAGACCAGGAGTCAAACCTAATCTCTGCCAGGTTCCAGAAGCATGCGTTTCCAAGGGCGGCGCCCCCCCCCCCGGGGGCGGGGGGGGGAGAGGGGG
>CAUYRT010096929.1:0-19447 GCA_963574885.1 Lepilemur ruficaudatus
TTTTAAGTGTACAATTAAATGATTATTAGTAAATTTACCAAGTTGTATATCTAAACACATAAATCAATTTTAGAGGATTTCCTTTCCCCTATTGAGACCCCTAATTCCCTTCCCCAACTACATTTCAAGCATGCCCCTCCCCTCCACAATGCTCACCACATCCCTCAGATGTGGGTCTACCCCCCTCTCCCCGCATCTCTACTGAACACTGCCACCATTTGTGCACCATAATGTTAGTCAGTACCAATTTGATGGTGAATACATGTGGGGCCCATTCTTCCTGTCTTGTGTCACCTCACTTTGAATAACGGGCTTAAGCTTAATCCAGGATAATATAAGCGGTGCTAGTTCACTGTCATTTCTTAAAATTGACAATTCCATTGTAAACATATACCAAATTTTAATAATCCAGTCATGAATTGAAGGGCACTTGGGTTGTTTCCACGACCTCTAATCATTAGAGAAATGCAAATCAAAACCACAATGAGGTAACACCTAACCCCAGTGAGATTGGCCTCTATCAAAAAATCCCAAAACAACAAATGCTGGTGAGGCTGTGGAGAGACAGGAACACTCTTACACTGCTGGTGGGACTGAAAATTAGTGCAACCTCTGTGGAAAAGAATTTGGAGATTCCTCGAAGAGCTAAAAATAGAATTACCATTTGATCCAGCAATAGCATTATTAGGCATCTACTCAAAAGAGCATAAGACATTCTATTATAAAGACATCTGCACTCAAATGTTTATGGCAACATATCTGAAATCTTAGCATATCTCTTATTTCAACTCACACTACTTTAAATTGAGTCACTTTTCTCTAATTAAAGCCTTGGCGACCACCACTGAGAGTTCGCTTTTAACATGTCAATTCACAGAAACTAAGAATTCCATTTTTTGTAAAATTCATTCAGAGTTTACCAAATAATTTTCAGATTTCAAATGAAGGGAGGGATCTAATTAAGATGATGTACTTAAGGATAGTCGCCTTTTCTTATATTCTTTACTTCTGTTGAAAAACCTTATAAATATAAAAGTCAAAAATGACAATGATAAAGAAGAGTTTATCAAACTTGATTTGATTATCCCATCTAGTCTTCTGCTGGTGAGGTATAGTAAGGATACCATCACCAATTAAAGTAGCATAAATTGGCACAGCGAGTAGGTTTGCTCCTACAGAACCATGGCTTGGTGAAACAGGAGTGACTTCACTAGAGACACCAATACTCTCTAGTACCTGGACAAAGGAGGAAGTGTTTAGCATTCTAGCCTCCTACAATGCACAGGGTGATTTCCTAAGCTTCCTATGCACCCCTGGTATAGGGAGGCTGAGGTTATCACTGCCTTGTGTAGGGTGTGGGGAGGAATTGGATGATATTAAATTGTCTAGATATAATATTGTTGATTTTATAGAGAGTATTGGTGTCCCCCTCAGCATCTCCAGGAGAGTCATCTTTTCAGGTGGGGACAATATAGGTCTCCATACACAGTCCTCTCTAAATTGAAACAAGCATAGAGGTGAGACTAAGGTTTTCATCCACCCCCTGGTACTGGAGGTCTTATTTACCTGTTAGAGTGGACATTTGGAGGGGGACATACTATAACTTACATGGCACTGCTAGACACTACAGCCCAGGTTACTGTGGTTCCTAGCCATGCAGAAAGTCATGGACACCAGGTGGCCTTGGGAGGTTTTGGAGGAGCTAAGGGGATGTTAGATAAGAAGGTTTTTGATTGCTTGGGGGGAGCATGCATGTGGCCTATCCGATGAGCCAGTGGTTGTATTTCCTTCAGCTGAATGAAGTAAAGGAATTGACCTCCAAATGTGATGTACATTCCCGTGGAATTTACTAGGTTACCCCCAAATAAAATAAACATTTTAGTCATCCCAGTAAAACAAGTCCATGCTAAGAGCCACAATGTCTCCTCAAACCTCACAAGACACTATAATAAAGATAATAGTATATTCCATGGGAAGAGAAGGATACCACACTCATTCAAACTCATTCATGATCTAGTGCAAGCAGTAGTGTTGCAGGCAGCCATCTCCACTTATAACAGTCCAGTTGATCAGTTCAGAAAACCAGTGGATCTGGCACTAGACAACTTATTTTCAAGGGCTAAATCCTACGGTAGGCACAATGGCACTAGCGGGACCCTATATCATCACAGTGACCAAATACAGCATGGAGGACATAGTATGCAGTCATTCATTTGGCTAATGCATTCTTCTTGGTTCTTTTGAGGGATAAAGATCAAGATCAATTTATATTCACATGGCAAGGCATGCAACGTATATTTACAGTGCTGCCACAGGTGTATTTGAACTCACATGTCATATGCCCCCAGTAGTGGCACGGGACTTAGCCACTGTGCCCTCGCCCAAAGGAGTCCTATGCATCTATTAAATAGATGGCATTCTCACTGTGGCCCTCAATGAGCAAACTACATAAGAAGCCTTGGACTTACTCACAGTATGCAACAAACAGTTTAGTAAATAAACCTTAACAAAATTAAGGATTAAGGCTTAACAGATGCTCTTTTTAGGGTTCACCTGGGTTAGAATCCAATGCCAGCCTATCCAACAAAAACAGTTAGCATTAACCTGGCCAAATACAAAAAGAGGACCAACATCTAATGGGGCATTTTGGACATTGAAGACAACACGTAACCCACCTGGGCATTCTGATGTCCTCTCTTCACCAGATAACCAAGAAAGCTGCTACTTTCCACTGGGGGATCAGGAAGATTGGGGCACTCAGGTTTGGATCATAATCCTGAAAAATACAATTTCATATGCCATTATTTCAAATGTTGAAATCCTCGGGATGTGATTAGTGCATTTTCAATTATATGAAGGATAGATGCATCATGTTAGTTGTATTATGTTAGGTGGAACTATTACCTTGTGATTGTCTTTATTTACATTTCACACAAAATTCAATGAGTAAATTGGCCATGCAATATAGCAATGATGAAAACTTCAGTTTAAAAATACATCATTGGCCTGCACCGGCATTTCTTCCAGTTGCTGACATTCCCAGAGCTCTTAATGAATTAAAGCCACATTTGTCTGAAGTGATGTTATTACTGATTCAAAAATAATTATGTGCATGGTAGGATAAGAAGACACTTCCACAAAAATATTGCTGTTCAATTGCTAGTATTGTTTCCACCAAATCTGTGGTCTGCATATGAGTGCATCTGGAATGGATTCCCGCATACTCGAAGCAATATAAGAGCATGGCACAGAAGATGGAAAAATTTAATAAGAGATGCTAATGCTGGTATATATTGAATCATAGAAGAATTTCAAAAAGAATGATGCCACATACAAAATGAATGTGAACATATTCTCTGATGAGAGCCATGTCCTGAAAGAAAAAAAAGTAGCTATTCATTGTGATGTAAGACTTCAAAATTTAGTCAGCGATTGTGAAAGTCGGCTGGTTTTTATGGAATATCTCCATGCAATTGCCCAGAATCCATCCCTGTAATATACTTTTTTTGATATGTCAAATTTTCTTTTATGGTTTTTTGATTTTTTTTTTTTTGTTTCTTTCTTTAGGTTTTTTTTTCACTATTTTAAATTGTCAGCATTATTTTTTACAAATTGCTGTGTGATGTAATTCATCTTCACATCATTTCCAATACCAGAGGTATAAATTGTGTAGAGACTTTCAGAGATTTCTAATTCCTTTTATGCATTTTTGCACACTTTATTCCACAAAAGTGCTTTATGGCAATGTTCACGTATGTAAACATTGTGTGTGTACATAAAACGTTGAAATTTTCTCAATAAATGAAGAGATAGGCTTTTTTTACATATGCATTTGTGAAAGATAAAATTTCTTGAGATCTCAGCTTTTTAGGAGGCTGCATATATGGTGGTAACCCACCATGGTTGTGGATTGATCATGTCAAAAGACTTTGTTTATTTCTCAATGTATTTCAAATGACCACAATTATGAAGCTCATAGTTATGAAGTTCACATAATTACCCACCATAGTGATATGTGTTTATACATTTCCCTTTATTTCTTTATGAATACAGTGCATCTTCTCATAATTGTCATGCCCATGCAACTTTTGTTAGTATACCTGAGTGTTCACACTTGCAAAAATATGTATGTTATTATTGCCTACTTTATTGTGTAAAGTGGCCCAAGAAGTGTTCTGTCATGTTTTTAAGTATTTCTCAAATAAATCTCATTTGAATAATGTAAACAAGTATTTTTAAAGACTTATTAAAATTATATTTTCCAGAATTATATTTTCCAGATTTTGACCTTTCAGAATATCATCATTTCCACATTCAGGATTGTATTCAGGATTGTGTCTTTTAGGATTATGATCTGCTCCCAGGCACTCTACAGCAATCTGTTTCTCAATCCATGGCCCTGGGCCATCAAAGCCTGCTTCTCCATTTGAATTATAAATGTACATTTTAGGAGATTATGCAGACTAAAACCTTTGGCCAAAATGATAATAATAATAATAATAATAATCATGCCACCAGGATTCTACAGTCCCACAACCATCAGGTTTTTGGAATCAGGCTTCATTAAACTCAGGCCATCACCTTACCCTTTAGAAAAAGCAGCTTTTAGCCTGTTAATAGGTCCTATTGGAAACCAAAAGGCTGACCCAACATGCTGAGGCCAGACTCCAACCAGAAGTACCCGTTTTGTCCTGAGTTAACAGAAGCCAAGCTAGACACTAGAGTGGGTCCACCCAGCAGAGCAGCATCATCAAATAGAAATGAAACATCCAAGACTGGGCCTGGACAGCAGAATGGGGAGTAATCAAGTTGCCCAAGAAGGTGGACAGCTATCCTGCAGGTGGAATGGTGCCTGCCCCACCTGAGAACTGTACCCCCCATAGCTAAGTAGGGACCACAATTACAGAAGGCAGGCTCTGACACCTTCCACTGGTTTACAGATGGTTCAACAAAATTGAAAGATCCAAAGGTGAAGTGGGTTTCAGCTGCTCTCAACCTGAAAACAGAAGGCGTCATCACAAACAGTGGAGATGGGTATGGTGCTGAATAGGCTGAATTGCATGCAATTTAACTAGTGGTGTCTCGCACCCTGACATTGAAACATGCTATATTTTTCCTGACTCCTAGGAAGCAGCCAATAGTATCATATGGTTGGAAGATTAGCAACAAAACAACTGGACAATGAAAAGCACCCCTGTCTAGGGTGCTATGGTTTGGCAGAAACTGACAACCAACCCACTCCAATATTTGTCACTCATGTGGACAATCTTTTCTTTCACTACAGCTATTTGAATGCTTCCTGGGATAGTGGACAATGTGGGCTGCCTGGCAGACAGACATATTGGAAGACTCTAATCTTGAAGTACCGACCCCACAGGGCACTGTGGTTCAGTGGGCTCATCACAGACCTAACAGGATGACAGGTAGCTCTAGTGGGCCTCCCAGTGCTTCCAGGATACACCTGGAGTGTCTGAGAGAAGTAGTAGTGTACTGGTTCCACCTAACGGACTCTCTGACCATAGTGGGAGAAGGGTGTGGATCAGAGGACCTCAGAATGGCAGCCAGAAGAACTGGTGGCAAAAGGACAGAGAAACAGACTGGGTTGCTACACCAACTCAGTTGACCCCTGTCTGATAAATAGGGGACATATGATACCTGGGTGAGGGGAGTGTGAGGTACTCACCTGTCAATCTGTTCTTTCTATGGGGATATCATAGTAGAGGCCTAGGGGCACAGCACCTTCCTTGAAATTTCCCAAGCTGTAGCCACCAAAGGAACCTGACAAAATGTTGGATTTGCTATCTCAGATCTCATTTTATTACCAACCAGAGTGAACCCCTTGTCCTGCCAGTGGTCAACTACTTCGTCATTCCCAGGGCCACATTATATACCAGCAGAATTGAGGCCATGGACTATGAGCTACTGAATGAGGATCTGCCATCAGCCACATGGGAGGGAACCAGAGGTGCCTTGTTTTAACTTGACTGATTTAAGGTGGCAAATGTCACAACCACCACTAACAAAGCCATGGTGGGCTGGTACTTTGATGTACGATACTCTATTCACTCTATTGATTACTTGTGCAAGAAGTGTCCCATCTATAGCAATGAAAACAAAACTGGACTAGTGCTAACCACCCCCCATAAGGATTTCATGAAAAACATTATATAAGGGAAATAGAGTTTATGCCACCATGCAATTAATGAGGACTGGCTAGGGAACACCAATGACTCCATACCTGAGAATGGGGCACCAAATAAGAAGATGGAGGAAGATGTGTTATGTATACCTAAGGGTTACATTTTTCTTTATGGGCAGTCCAGGGTGACCCAAATATAGAATGTACAATGTCATGCTTGGACAGCTGGTGGATTGTGGGATCCTGTATCTTGGGAATGAGATACATTGTTGGGATAGCAGACTAAAGTGTATACCAGGCACGCTAGAAACCTACCAGAAGGAGTAGCTAACTCTGGGCTTATGTCCTTTTAAGATCTTTAATACCATATATAGAAGTCAGTGATCAATAAAAATGATAAGACACCTGTACTTGACCGTGGAAGACATTGCCTCCTCTATGGCCACTGCCTCGGTGGCTCCATAGACATCTCTCAACTCTCTTGCTAAAGTTGTTTTAAACAAAAGAATTTCTCCTGACTTCTTTTCAGCCCAATTGTGAGGAGTATATGCCATTGCCAAGACCTCCTGTCATACCTGGATAAATACCTCAGACTTTGTAGAGACACAGGTGCAGGAGGTCCAGAGAAGCAGGCCCACTGGCTGCAGAACATGGGCCACATGAAAGTTTCTTCCTTAACCTTCTTAGCAACTTCCTAGCTGAATTTCTGTGATCCCAGTTCCAGTCAGGCCTGACTATCTTGCTTGTTGTAGCATTCCTCCTGGACCTAATAAAACGTATTCTGGCTATGACTCAATGATGTTGCACCTAGATTGCATTGGTCAGGGTGTTGCATCAATCTTATAAGACAAAACTCTGCCTTCAGATTTGGGAAAGTTGGCGGGCTAACAAAATGGATTAACTTTGCTAAGGGCGATATCTGGGTCAGGGGATGGATTGCAGGATAGTTCTCCAGGAGGCTTTGGATCAACCCAGTTCTACTCTCCTTTCTCACTTGTAGTTCTCAAGAATAACTATAAAATATTCTGGGAATGCAATATACTGAGATGGGGTGCGGGGGACTGACTAACAGAGCCATGGTCTTATTCCTGTACCTCCCAGGGAATGTAACTTCTTTAGCCAGAAGGAACTGCCCAGGACAGTCCAGGCTTTATTTCTCCCTCCCCTGGAATCAGAATGTCCTTCAAAGCTTTTCCCAGTGAGTCATGTCTTCTTGAGGTTTATAACCAGGGCTGGGCTGCTTTTTGGAGTCGCCCAGCTGTGGTGCAAGTGAAGCACGTGTAGTTAAAACTCCGTCTTCCCTGGACAGCTTTCTCAAGCCTTGGGGTATCAGCTCACAACTTCATTTGTCCTCCACTGCCCTCTGTAAATAACAAACCCACATCATATAATGTGTTGTGTGTTAATGTGTTCTGTCTCACCAGACTCAGACAATTGGTAAAGTTTTAGCCAATGATGCAGTGGGAAGAAGTGTGCAGACTCCTGTTCCAGGTGGTTGACATGGTGATGATCTTTGCTATCCTCCATGCAATCTTCCCTTAGGATTGGTAATTGATAAACCTGCTCTTCAGGATGCCGTCAATATAAGGTAGCAGGACTCTTGTCCAACATACCATAACCTTTAGAATATTTTCTATTGTTTTCCCTTTCTGCAGAAACTGTACTAATCTCCACTACTATTTTAAAATGCAACTAGCAAAGTAGACCAAAAAATAGGGCTTTAAACTTTAGTAAAATTCTGTGTCTAAACCTAAAAACTGGGGAGGAGGGGATGGGTTTATACATACATAATGAGCGCGATGTGCACCGTCTGGGGGATGGTCATGCTTGAAGCTCTGACTCAAGGAGGGAGGGGGGCAAGGGCAATATACATAATCTTAACATTTGTACCCCCATAATATGCTGAAATAAAAAAAAAACTTGAGTCTGTAGAGGATTCCCTATAATGGTTATTCAGAATTTATTTATTCTTCATTTATGCACCATGAATAACTGATTTCTCATGTGGCAGAAAATAGACAAAACAAATTTAAATGGGGCATTTTATAAAATCAGAGATGACAACTACAAGGATGGAAATGGGCAAATAAAGTTTTTCACCATAACACAATCAAGTCAAAATGATAGCCTAAATTTTCAAAAAGGTATATTTTGTTTAAGAAAACAGAGAAGCATGCATTAAATAATGTAGAAAGATTTCTGAAAATGGCTAATTTTTAGATTGTTATCAACGAAATAGGAAGATGTCTTTACAAAATAATAAACAAGAATGTTAATGTATCCATAGGATTGATATTTAAAGGAAGAGTGATTCCCTATAGGAAATTTCTTATTGGAAAAGGTAGGCTAGTTTCTTAAGTAGGTTATAGGGATACTTAGGGCATGAAGATAATTGTTTCAGGGAATTTGAACCAGGCTAGTAACAAGAAATAATATCATAATATATGTCTCCTCCTTATATAAGTAATTCAGTCACTAGTCAATTGTAAATCAAGTAGACTTCTATGCACTTTATGGAAGCACTTGAACAAAGAAATAAATAATTCCCTATAATGAATTAAGTTGGTAAAAGAGATGTATTAAGAGATCATTTAAAATATAAAGTAATAAAATTCAAAAGAGTGGAATTCTAATTATAATTAAAATACTCAAAATATTTTCCAATTTAAATAGATTTATTCGTAAAGAGAAAAAAATATTATTCCCTTTGTCTTACTTCCTATCTCCACCTGCCATTCTAATTGATATTTTTCAGTTTGGTTCCAGAATAAGCCACCGCATCACAACGACAAGTTAAACAAGGCAAATTGGTGAATATATAAATGTGGAACTTAAGTGTACCTGTATACCACTATGCCAGGGCTTTATTAAGCATTGTGTGAAAAATTAAAAGCATATTAATTTAAAAATTTAATTAGAAATCAGAAAGGCAGAATCAATGGCTCAAAAATTTAGTTCATTATATTTGCTCTATTGAGAAATAATTTTTTTGCTGATAATATGCGTGATACAGGACATAAAGTACTGACAGTCCCCTCTCCAAAACACTTACACAATATTTAGTCAACTTATTTCAATGAATGGCTTGATGTAGCCAGAATAAATAGGAGTGAGAACAAGGTTTTTGCTAATACCTAAAGATGTGTTCTTGTGTTTTCCATTTTTTGTAGAAATGTGACTGCAGAAGAGACAGGGAAAGCAAAGATCTAATCAACAATGCCTATAAACTCCCGAGTCGTCTGTTTTATATTGTTTGAGGGGGGAAACAAACAGAATTTCTGTAGAGCTAAAACTTTAAAAGACAAACTTATGGGAACTAATAGTCTCACAATCTCCTGATAAGAGGGAAATGGTAATATCAAGATCATTAACTGTTCTGGGGTGTATTTTCTGTTCATGAAAGAATATATGTAGCTACATCTTGAGGGAGATGCAATGTTCCAAATGGATTATTATGCTTTGTACATATTGAAAAAAGAAGATTCTGCCTTGCTGTAAAAATTCAATGAAACCTAAATGACAATGTATTTTAAGAAAAATACATTCTAAAGTGAAAATAGCTTTTGACCTTATACAACATTGTCATATTTTTCAGTATCAGGAAGAGATCATTATTCTCAGCAGGGTGCCATATAAATGCAGTGTCCAAAGACTTTTTTTCAGAAAGAAATTTTGTTATATTATGTGCTTAAGAAAATTAGCCCTCCGATGGAAAAACTTTTGCTTGTGAGTTTACTCTTGGTTGACCTGGATTCTAAACCAAAATTGTATTTGGAAAACAGTGGAAAATAACATAACTTTATAAAATGCTATGAAGCTCAAACGAACTTCTTTTGCGTGAAATGTGTTTTGAAAAGAACAAAGTGCTGCAAAAAAGCTTCAATTTCTGATGATCATTAATAATGATAATAAAAGTGTTTGCTTCAAGTGTTTTTCTATTGCAAAATAATTCAAGTTTTCAGACATATACAAATTCCATGATTATCTGAAAAAAACAAGACATTTAAAATGAACAACATACTTCACTATAGCCATCACCCAGTTATATAATGATCAGGTTCTCAAGAATTAAATATGTGTTTAATGGAAAATAAAGATAACAAAAGATGTATTAAGTGGAATAGAATAACTTTCATATTTTTATAAAGCAGTAATATCTATCACTAAAATTTTAGGAAAAATGTATGTACAAAGATTTTACATATGCAATGACAAAATGATTTATTGAAACTCCAATGGCATTAACAACATAATATTCTAATTTACTTAGATTATAGAGGCCCTTAAGAATAAGTGTTTGCCCTAATACATTATGTTCCAGAATTAACACTTTGTTATTTTGCAAATATTCTTATGTATCATTAAGTGCACACGGATTTAAGTCAGGAATCAGTTTTCCTTTTAGTGTGTTGAAAACATATTTACTGAGTAGGCAGCCTCTACAATGGCCCCCAATTATCCCAGCCTCCTGGTATTTGTGCCTTTGTGTAATGTCTTTCCCTTGAGTGTGGTCTGGAGGCATGGACTTGCTTCTAAAGAATAGAATGTGGCAGAAGTGATAGGATATCATTTCCGAGATTAGATTACACAAAGACTGTGGCTCCTGTCTTGGGTCTCCTTTCTCTCTCTCATACTTGCTTGCTGTGAAGGAAGCCAGCTACTATGTTGTGTGTTTTTCTATGTAGAGGCCCACTGTGGTAAACTTGGGGATCTAGAGGCTGATCCAGGAAAAGAGAAGACCATCAGATGGCAGTGTTGCATAATAAGTTTTATTGTATGGTGCCTCAAAAGGGTTGCAGGTGAGGAAAAGCCCTTCTCAGCAGGAGACTTTCCAGAAATAGTGACTTAGAACCACCACCCAGAAGGGACACAGGGCAAAGGAACTCTGGGAGGAGGGAGGAAATAAAAGAGGGGGCTTAGATATTTAGTGTCATCATGCAGCGGCAAAGTAGAGAAACTTTGGGTCAGAGAGCTCCAAAAGGCAACTGTAGTTTGGGATCTTTTCTAGCCACAGAGTTTGTGTTAAGCATGGCTGGCAGATATTCAGTACAATTTTATGGGATATGCAAAAGAAGAAGGCTCTAAGAGGCTAAAAATAAACTTACTTGGATAATACTTCTTTAAAATGGATATGTAAACATTCAAGTTTGGTGTCAGTGGCACTGAGCTAATGATTTTAGCCACTTCCTAAGAAGTAAATTATATGAAGCCAATATACAAGGGCAGTCTTTGACGTATTTATATAATACCCACATGACATGGAACTGATTTTTTCAGCCAAGAGTCAGAGAAGACTTAAGGCCTATTAATAGCCACCTGAGATAGCTTGGAAGCAGATCATTCCCATGTGAGCCTTGAGATAGCTTTAGTTCCAGTTGACAATTTGATTGCAGCCTTATGAAAAATCTTGAGCCAGAGGCACTGAGGTATGCCATGCTCAGGTGTCACATCCAAAGACACTGTAAGGTATTAAATTGATGTTTTTTTAACCCACTAAATCTCAGAACAATTTGTTTCTCAGCAATTATTACGATAAAGAGGATAACCTTTGGCTACCTTCATCTAGCACACTTTGAGATGGTTATTGCTATTTTAGGTCAAAAAAAAAACCCTAAATCTTTTTTGTTGCTGCATTAATTGCTTTGGGGGGTCTTGTTTTTTTGTTCTTTGCCACACCAACTTTTGTCTTCCTGAGTAGGGTATGGAGAAGGGAGGTGTGAACGTGTGTATGTGTGAGAAATTTGAGTAAATGTAGAGAACAGTGGGTAGGAGAAGGACAGAGGAAGACTAGAGAGATGCGCCAGCTGTTACAGCAAGACATGTATTAAAGAAAGGGTTGGGTTATGTCATGGTCATCTTTGGTTATTTTATGGTATACTTATGATATAGTTCTCTTCTTCCATCTTCTCACAAAAACTTCAGGAAAATCTGTATTATTCCATTGACATTTTAAGGCCTCAAAGACACTGGGTGAGAGCAAAGGGGGCCAACACTCAAGGAGAACCTGTTACATTTGTGTAATTCTCAGGAATTCTATCTCACTGGACTTGGCTGGGGAAGGACAGCATTGCCCCATCCCAACCCTCCACCCACGCACTCTGAGCTTTCCCCTCTGGGATTTCTAAAGACTGAACAGCATCCAAGAGATTTCCAACAGACTACCTCACTACAGCTGTTCCTTTCACAGTGATCCCTCACTATGGCCCTACCCCAACTGCCACAGCTAGGTTTGGGTGTCCTGCGGTCCTGGGTCCCTCGTGAAATCGCTGGGCAGGTGATGAAGAAAGTGCAGTGCCAGAGTCAAAGGCTAGCAGATGAATGCGCACAGTGCTGTATGTGGCCAATAAACACACACTATTGCTCTGCAGGATGTCATCTCGACACAATGACCTATAGATGAAAAGGTCAAGTGCTCACAGCTGAGGCAGTGCCATCCCCGTCCACTCTCAGTGTCTGCACCTTCGATCTAGCCTGTGTCCATGTGACAAGTTGCGGATCTGTAGACTTGTGTGAGAAGTGACTACAGTCCAGGTTTGGCTTTCTTCCTCAGGGCACTGAGAGAGAGGACCTGTGCTCAGTAGGTCAGCGTGTCCAAGTCTCACATCAGAGAATCAGTCAGGAAGGAGGAAGGAAGGAAACTCACATTGTTTATCATCTGTTATGTTCTTGAATAATTAGTAGGAAACAACTAAGGATCTCAGCCTTCGAAGTGAAGCAATAGACTCCCAGATGTCAAATGACTTGTCCAAGGTCAAACAGCTTGACTTTGGAGGCAGGATTTGAATACAGGTGTCTCTCATTTCCCGTCATTTCATGCAACCTCTCAAGGAAATTTTACATAAGACAGAACCTTCCATCTAGAATTGTATCAACAGGGGTGGGGATTTCCTACCGAAAGCAAATGATTCCTGTATCTCACTTGGCTTCTCACATCACCTGTGGTCTGTCTGTTACTCTGTGGATAAAAAAGCCTTGGACATATCACTGCCCCCCTGGGCCCCAGTCTTAGCATCAGAAAGATGAGGGCATCTCACTGGAAAATGGCCATTTAATATCCCTGTCAGTCCCCGCAGGAGTAAGAATCCATTGTGGAGAGAAGAGAGAAAGTGCTGGATAAAATGCTTTAGCTCAAGCTTAGCCCTTATGAAAAACAAGGCACATTTACACAAGACTGTAGCCCAAGCCTCTTGCCTGTGGCCGTTGGGACAGTGGTTTTAGTCCGATATCACCACTGGGCAGAACAGAACTATTGGTGGCACTGGCCCCTTATCCATCCTTCATTATTCTGGAGTTCAGCCTTCAGCTCCTACTCCAAGGGGGTTGTTGTAATGGGATCCTTAGAGAGTGTTTACTAGATTGAGACTGTGGCTGTCTTCTGCAAAGCAACTCTGCAAATGGCTTTATGGGTTTGCGGATTTATTTTGTCTCAATGACTCGGCTCAGTTTGCAAATCAAATCAAAGCTGATTTTTCTAACTGCCACTCGGGTGCACCCAGCAGGAGTCTGCAGAGCCAGCTGTGTTCCCGTGACGGCTGGCGCCAGCGATGGGAGTGCTACTGTCTGCTGACGGCCAGAGTGATACCAACCAACAGGAGGAAGGCAGGCCGCCATGTACCTTCCTGACCCTAACCAAGGCAAGTCAGAGGAAGCAAATTTTATTTTCTGGAAGGAGAAATGGCAGACAGGATCTATGTGGCCTCAGGGACTAAGGGGCATAAATAATAAAGAGCCAATTTAGATTCATAACATTGAGGTTCTCTCCAATCGAAGTATTCAAAGATGGACACTGAGGGAGGATGAGGTCCCTGTCACAGCAGGAGTCCAAGCACCCAAGCAGAGGCTGGCCGGCCTTATTGTTGGTGGGGATTGTAGATCACACAGTTGACTCCCTGCCTCTGTCACTTTTACTCCTAGCTTCCAAGAGAACAGTTCTGACATGTCACATGTATTCGAAAAAATTGAGGCCATGGAAGAACAATGACCTGTTAGCCCTCCATCCATCCATCCATCGATTGATCCATCTATTGATTGATCCATCCATCAACCCATCCATGCATCCACCCATCCATCCATCCATCCATCCATTTATCCACTTGTTCATTCAACACATTTTATTGAGCACCAGTGTATGCTAAGATCTGGGGATATGACAGTGCTCAACATAGGCACAGTCTTTGCATTTATGTCACTTAGTATAACAGATTTATATATAATATGTATTGTATATATATATCTTTGTAATTTGTGATGAGTGCTATGAAAGAAAAATACAGTGTATAATGACAATGGAAAATTGGGTATGTACATTAAACTGGAGATCAGGATGGTCTTCTGAGGAAGTGAGGCTTAAGCTAAAGTCTGAAAGATATTGAATCTGTTAAGGAGACTCATATGGTGGCCAGAGCACTCCAGGCTGAAGGGGCAGGATGAGCAAAGGCCCTGAGGTTGGAAGGAGCTTGATGTGTCTGAAGAATTGAAAGAAGACAGTGTGCTGGAGGGTAATGGATAAGAGGATAGATGCCTAGATGAGCATGGAGGGTGGGAGGGGCCAGATCATGCAGACAAGACTGGTAGGGGCAGGGCCTGTGGGTAAGAGAAAGCAGAAAAGTGAACAGATGGGTGCAGGGAGGAAGACAGGGTGAGGAATTAGCTAGACAGGAGAATCAGTGGGTGAGGGGACTTGGATGGAAGTAGACATCAGTTCTCAAAGAGGGACTGACCAGTATGGTTCCAGAATTGAGCAACCATGTCAGAAACAACTTTTCCCTGACCTGCTCTCTCCCAGCCAGAGGGACATGAACTGAGATACGTGGACATCTCCTTCAGCAGCTGCAGCCTGGAGCATCTTTTGCCAGATGGGATGATGCACCTTCCACATGAAGAGCTGGTTTCTCTTCTACTTGAAGTTCAATACCTCCAAAGTCTAAGCACCCCCTGCCCTGAGCTTCCATGTGCTCCACTTTCCCAAGGATCACTTTGGAGCATGTTCAGCTTACACCGCCACCTGTGCCTAAGTGGAGCCCATCCCTCACCTTCCAAATGCAGGATCAACACTGCTAATGGTTCTAAATGCTTCTCCTGCTCACCTGCCCTTTTTCACATTTCCTGTTTTAACTCTAAGAATAAAACCTGATTTTTAAATTGACCTTTTCTGCTCCTTCACTTTCTATTGCTTCCCTTTCAAAATCTGAATAAAGTTTTGTTTGTTTCAAAAACAAAACTTAATGCTTATTTACCCATTGGCTATGATTTTCTCTCTACAGCTCTAAGCTGATCTATTCCCAGGGCTAGAGTGTGTCTAGTAAAGGGCTTCAAAATTCCTTTTATTATATAATAGCTCTTGGATTTGAGGCAGTTCTATTAGCTGTTTCCTACCCCTTAATCCAATATGACCAGCGTCCTTATAAAAAGAGGGAATTTGGGGATGGGTACAATGGTTCATGCCTGTAATCTTAGCACTCTAGGAGGCCAAGGCAGGAGGACAGCTTAAAGCCAGGAATTCAAGACCAGTCTGGGCAACACAGCAAGACCCCATCTCTACAAAAAATAAAAAAAATTAGCCAGGCACAGTGGCATTTACCTGTAGTCCCAGCTACTCAGAAGGCTGAGGTGAGAGGATTGCTTGAGCCCAGGAGTTTGAGGCTGCAGTGAGCTAAGATTGCACCAGTGTACTTAAGCCTGGGTGACAGAGCAAGACCCTGCCTCTTAAAAAGAAAAAAAAAATGTGGGGGGGACTTGGACACAGACAAGCACACAAGAAAAATGCCAGGTGAAGATACAGTAGACATCAGGGTGGTGCTTCTTCTGCAAGCCAAGGAATACAAAAGATGGCCAGCAAATCACCAAAAGCTAGAAGAGACACATGGAACAGATCCTTCCTCGGAGTCCTTGGAGGGAACCAATCCTGCTGACACCTTGATTTCAGACTTCTGACCTCCAGAACTCTGAGGCAATAAATTTTTGTTGTTTAAACCACCCAATCTGTAGAACTTTTTGCAGCAGTCATAGAAAACTAATATAGATCCCTTGCTTTGCAACCTTCCAAACTGAACAGCACTAAATTAGATCCTGAATGACTAGTAGCAACATTACAGAAAGTCAAGGGTTAGAGACACATGCTGGAGCCAGATGCGTGGCTAATGTAAGAGGCACTGGGCTGGGCGGCAGATCAGAATGACGCTGAATGAGTGCTTGGGGCTATTCCAAGTAGCAATGTTCTGGTTCTGCAGGATCCACACAGCTGACTGCACTGGATGGACTCTCAGGGTCAGGGACAGGATGGCAGCAAGTTGCTGCATCATCAGATCCCTGGCCTCGAGCCTGATGGGGAGCACACTCGGGGAGATGGATGCTGCCAGGAGACCTGCGAGGAAGGTCCATGATGACAGAGAGATGGAAGAGCTTGGGAAGGGCTGATGGCCCATCTCAGGGACTTTATATACCCCTGTGGGATTCCCAGTGTTGTCCTCTGTTAAAGGAATACTGTTTCCAGCAAGCCTACCTAGAGGGAATTTGATCTAGGTAGTCAGGAAGATGGGTCAAATATTGATTCCTGGCCTTAGATCCTTGATACACACTTCTCAAGGATAATGGATGGAGATAGATAAGGTTTGCCTTTAATCGATCCTAGATGTTCCAATTGTAGGACCTGGCACTGAGTGGACACTAATCAGACAGAGGTCTCCTTCCCTTTGCCCTCTCTTCACCTTCCCCAAGCATCCTTCTTATCTGATGTGGTGCTGAATGGTGGTTGACTGGCATTCTGCATTGTCTAGCTCTCTGCCCCATTCCCAAGTATTACTGGAGACCCGTTCTTTGGGCTGAAGTGCTGGCTCTCACTAAACTGGAAAGCCAAGATGTATATGCTTGGACTCTCCAATACCTGACCTCTCAGAGCCCTGCCTTGGCTTGGGCAGCTGGGCACTCATACCCATCCATGCATTCCTGCCCTTTCACATCCACAGTTCACCTGCACACACACCACTAAAGAGGCATAGTAACCTAGAGATCAAGCAAGAGAAGAAGCCCTTACACTACGGGGGGAAAGAGCTTTTCTCTCTAGTTCTTTAAATGCTGCTTCAATTGCCCTTCACATCAGCAGTGCAACTCTGGGGAAGCCAGGCATGGTGGGCTTCCATGCCTTTTGAGGGCAGTGGTCTTGAAATTGCCAGGAAAGTATAGTTGTAGATATTCTCCCATTGTCCCCATTTGTACCTATTGCCTGTCAGGTCACATGTTCCCAATTTTCAGTTTAGAAAATAGGACCCAGAAAGCTGCCCTTTCAAAGGGCTTACATCCCAGAGGGTGTCCTTAGAATCCCACATACCCCATGGGGTGCAGAGTCCTCCTCCCAGTCTAGAGGTCAAAACCTATCAGGAAGCCACAGAGCATATCATGGTCAAGGTTTCTCTGTGCATTTCCTTCCCTCTCTGGTTGCCTGTTTAAGCTGCAGACACCCAGCTGTCCTGACTGCTGTCTAGGGCCCCGGTGCTACCCAATTGATGGCGTTCTTCCTTCTACATTATCTGTTTTCTTCAGTGGAAAAGTCTGCCAAGGCCTGTGATTTGTGTTACTTTTGTTTGCAGGCCATCAATTCTCCTTGCCTCACAGAGAGTATTTTATCTCTTTCCATCCAGTAGCCTGAGCTCCTGAGAGGGAACAAGTTAGGGACATGCCGCCCTCTATGACTTATGTGAAATCGGGGTGACTTCTTATCACAGTGAGTCCTCAGTGCTTCTGCCTTCTCCTTCCTCCTGCATCTTCCCTTTCATGTCTGTGTATTCAGCTGATTTTCTTTAGGGTTATAAAAGTCATGTGTGGTAGGTCTTGGTGCATATTTTGTCCAATAGCCACAGATATTTTTTCTCTCTCTCTCCCTGTCTCCCCTCCCCTGCCCATATGTGTGAGTATGTGGGTGGATACATGTGTGTATATATTTACATACATACACATATATTATTGGATGCTACCTTTGTTTATAGTTTATATCTATGGTTATTTGTCTACTTATATTTATAATTTTTATCACCTTAGAGGCAATCTATGAAACTATGTATGCTATCAATAAATGCAGGAAACAGAATAGAATTACCCTGCTTTGGCGTGTGTGTATAGGGCCTTGTGGTTAAAAATATCAGTTCTACAACAAAAAGATAAACCTGAATTCTAACCATTCAACCTTGAAAGAGGTTAAATGATAACAAGCCATTCATTGATTTTGTTTTTTTAAAAAAGTAATAAACAGAAACATGTACCAATTCAAAGAACCAGGCAATTCAACTATAATTAGGAAAACAAAAGTGATGAGCCTGAACAATGCTGCCTTAGTTTTGGGGATAAGTGTTGAAAATGCCAACAGCATAACAATGCAGCATTTGTTTTCTCATTATTAAAGGCGCCAACACTAATCACCTCATTTTTGAAAGGCATATACCAATTGAATGAAGTACAAAACCCAGAAGATGGGACAGACATGCTTAAAGAAAAACATTCAGGTAAACACAGATCCAAATACAATGAAAATATATAGCAGAATAATATTTCAGTAAATTTGTGTTCATCACTCCACTGATACCAGTCCACCCACCTATTCATCCATTCATCCATCTATTTAGGAAATATGTTTTGAGCTCTTACTATGTTTTAGGCACTATGCTACTAATACATACCCCAGAATGTATGGTCTAGATGCAAATGACCCCAGTGAAAATAAAAATTCTTTCTTGTTGTTTTCTGTCATTGTTGCCTAAATTTTCCCTGTATGGCTAAGGGAAAATATTACTGAAATGGCTAAAGAACAGCTGAAGACACACAAGGACATGCCAACATACCTTTGGTAGCCAGACGGACACAGTTGATTTTGGTCTCCTGTGAACAACAAAAATGAAGTAGCAGTTAATTAGCTGTGGGTTATATAAAGTAGTTATACAAAGAAAATATACATATATATGCATATACATACATGCATATGTCTTTTTAATTATAAATTTAAATTCTCCCTTTCCATTTTTTTCCCCATTGAAATCACCTTTTAGTTCCATTTCTTTATTTCTTCTTAGGTTAGGTGCATACATTGTTTGGTTCACTTCCTGGCTTCTACCACTTCATAAACCTCTTCCCTGGGCAGAACCACTTTATAAACATATCAGATACTGTCTAGCACCCAACAACTTTTTTTTTTCTTCCGAAAATTTTATTGGGGGAAAACTACAAAACATTTACAGTACAATGTTTACAGTCACAATTTGTAGTGAGCTGATTTCCCAAAATATATTACCACTCAAGTTGACTTATCTTGTTACATTCAAA